>JBBDGP010005273.1:0-67865 GCA_037952835.1 Lithobates septentrionalis
GACACTGGTGACGGGGGGTGATCAAGGGGTTAAAACTTTATTAGGGGGGGTTAGGGGGGTACCCTAGACCTACAGGGGGCTAATACTCACTGTCCTAACACTTCTAACTGTCACAAACTGACACTATGCAGTAATCAGGAAAAAAAAAAAAAACCTGCTTGGTGTCAGTTTGTGACGGGGGGGGGTGATTGGGGGGGATCGGGGGGCTATCGGGGGGGGATCGGGGTGTTTAGTGTGCCTGGCATGTTCTACTGTGTTGTGTAGTGTTGGTGCAGTCACTCACATGTCTTCTCCCCTCGGCCCGGAACGGAAACTCCCGAGCCGAGGAGAGATGACATCACATCCTCTGCCTCTGTGTACTATACAGAGGCAGGGGATGTTTCTCATTGGCTGGGAGCGATCGCGAGGGGGGGGCCACGATCGGATGGCCTCCCCCTCATCTTTGATCGCTGCCAGACCAAAGCCGACCGCCGCTGGCACCGGGGGGGGGGGGGGTCCGATCGGACCCCCCGCCCGCAGGAAGGCATCACGTATCAGGTACGTGATTTTGCCTGCCCGTGCCATTCTGCTCACGTATATAGGCGTGAGGCGGTCGGCAAGTGGTTAAGGGGGGTGGTCATTGCTCACAGGTGCCTATATAACTGTGTGTGGGACTCATTCTGAGCGTGCTCAGTCTGAGGCTGTGGAACTCTGTGTAAGTGGAACTGGTATAAGTGGTGAGTTAAAAACCAGAGTTTAAAATAGGAGGTTATAACAGGGGTCATAGTACCTGTGTAGTGTGAGTACCTGAGTGTTTTCTGAGTAGTGTGTGTGTGTGGATCATTAGTACTTGTGTATTGTGTACTGTATACTTGAGTATTGCGAGTGCACGTAGGTCTGCGACTGTTCTGCGATTGCACGTAGGTCTGTGAGTACCTGTGTATTGTCTTGTTGTGTACCTGTGTATTGTCTTGTTGTGTACCTGTGTATTGTCTTGTTGTGTACCTGTGTATTGTCTTGTTGTGTACCTGTGTATTGTCTTGTTGTGTACCTGTGTATTGTCTTGAGTATTAGTGCCAGGAAGCTAGCTTTTAGGTAATTTGGACAGGGTAAAATTCCCCAATCCTCACTAAATTTAATAGGTACGATGCCTGGCGGGTGTGGAGAGGTGACTCTTTGTACATCTTGCTGCATGTATGCGTTCCTTGATCATCCGATCGAGGGCGAATACTGCTGTGCAAAATGTAAGCACATTGTTTCCCTGGAAGCCCAGATTCTGAATCTGGGGAAGCAACTGTCAGCACTGAGAAGTCCCTCCATACTAAAGTAGAGCCAGGAATGTACATGGCAGGGGCCAGCACAGAGGCGGGTGGAGGCAAAGAGGTGCCGGCACTAGCAAAGAGTAGATGGGTGACAGTCAGGAGGGGTAGAGGGGGAAGTGCCAGGGAGGCCGATCCAGGACTGGAGCATCCCAATAAGTACGCCCCATTGAGTGACATTGGTGAAACCCGTCAGGGACCAGCACTGCTGGAGTTGAGGGACTCTCTCCTAGCTGCCGGGGGAAGAACTCCTCCTTAGAAGGACAGAGAGGGCAATCTGTAACCAAGACCTGAAGCGCCGAACAGTATGTTGTCTACCGGGCGCTCGGGTTCGGCACATCACGGATCTTGTGGACAGATTACTGGGAGGGGCTGGGGAAGACCCGGCTGTCATAGTGCACGTTGGCACCAATGACAAAGTCAGAGGCAGATGGAGTGTCCTAAAGAACGATTTTAGGGACTTAGGAGCTAAATTGAGGAAAAGGACCTCCAAGGTAGTGTTCTCAGGAATACTACCGGTACATCGAGCCACACCAGAGAGGCAGAGGGAGATTAGGGAAGTAAACAAGGGGCTAAAGAGCTGGTGTAGTAAGGAGGGGTTTGGGTTCCTGGAGGACTGGGCCGACTTCTCAGTCGGAAACCGGTACTATAGAAGGGACGGACTGCACCTAAATGAGGAGGGTGCAGATCTGCTGGGAATGAAGATGGCCAAAAAGTTAGAGGGGTTTATAAACTAGGTGATGGGGGGGAGGGTCCAGAGACAGTGATAGCCAGCGCGGAAGATATTCCAGAGGGTAGTATTGGGGGCATTAGTGACAGGTTAACCAAAGCACAAAAACACAAGGTGAGTATAGTAGCAAGTCCTAGTTGGAATCTTGAAACACCCAATACGAGGACAATATGCAACTGGTCTAAACTATGTGGCATGTTCACCAATGCCAGGAGCCTGGCGGACAAGATGGGTGAACTAGAGATACTGTTGTACAAGGAGGATTTGGATTTTGTGGGAATTTCAGAGACCTGGTTCAACAGCTCTCATGATTGGCTGGCAAACATTCAAGGGTATACCCTATACCGCAAGGATAGAGAGGGTAAAAAAGGGGGAGGGGTATGGCTATATATCAAGAATAATGTACAAGCGAATGTGAGAGATGACATCACTGAGGGGGCTAGGGAGGAGGTGGAATCCTTATGGGTAGAGCTCCAAAGGGATGAAGCTAAGGGGAAAATAATACTGGGAGTATGCTATAGGCCCCCTAACCTGAGGGAGGAAGTGGAGACGGATCTCCTATCACAAATTGGATTAGCAGCAAGGATGGGAAGTGTTATCATAATGGGGGATTTTAATTATCCAGACATAGACTGGGCGGAGGGAACCGTGCATTCATTTAAGGCTCGCCAGTTCCTTAATGTCTTGCAGGACAATTTTATGGGTCAGATGGTAGACGCACCAACTAGAAATAAAACATTACTGGATCTACTGATTACCAACAATACAGACCTGATCACGCATGTGGAAATGCGGGGCAATTTAGGTAACAGCGATCACAGGTCAATTAGTTTCAGTATAAATCACACAAATAGGAAACATAAAGGGAACACAAAGACACTGAATTTCAAAAGAGCCAAATTCCCTAAACTACAAACCTTGCTAAAAGGCATAAATTGGGATAAAATATTAGGAACAAAGAATATGGAGGAGGGGGGGTGTGTCCAAGATGGAGACCGGAGCAGACGTGCAGTGATAGAGCTCCGCCCAGTCTCCAGCCTAAACTACTCCTTCCCTGCAGAGTGGTGATTCTACACAGCCTGGAGAGGTTACTCAGACGGCGGAGGAAGGTATGACAAAGGGGAAGGGATCCCTTTCCACCCGAAAGTCTAATAAATCGGCTTTAAGTGCCGCTGCACGGCGCTCCGCTCCCGCCACTGACTCAAATATGGCGTCGCAGCATGAGGATATTGAGACGGATCCTGCAGAGAAGGAGCAATCCAAAATCACTAATTGCCAATCAACCCTCACAGGGAAGATCGAGCAGATGCAGCTCGATATAAGCCTCATTAGAAGGGACATGGATACTTTTCGCTCCCGCCTCACTGAAGCTGCGCGCCGTGTGGGAGATGCAGAAGACACGCTGCAAGAGCACACAGTCTCACTCCGCACGCTGCAAACGAAAGTTAAAACCCTGGAGACACGTGTGGAAGATGCAGAAAATAGAAATAGGAGGAATAACCTCCGAGTGGTGGGCCTTCCTGAGGGGCTGAAGGAGCGGACCCCGCAGCCTTTACAGAACACCTTCTGCGTACTCTTTTACCCCAAGCATCATTTTCTGATTTCTTCGTGGTGGAGAGGGCACATAGAATGCCTGCTGCCCGGGGGCCCCCAGGAGCTCCTCTACGCACATTTATTCTGAAGCTACTGAACTTCAGGGACCGAGACTTAGTTCTCCGTGAGTAAGGGTCGGTTCACACAGGGGCGGCACGACTTGCCTCGCCTCCCATGCAGAGAAGACGCTCAAGGAAAGTGGATCAACTGAGGTATGAGGGAGCGAAACTGATGACTTTCCCAGATTTCTCGGTTGACACACAAAAACAACGCCGCTCATTTGATCAGGTGAAGCTTAATCTGCGAAATAGGAAAATAAAGTATAGCATGTTGTTCCCGGCCAGGCTGCAAGTCCAAGATGGCGAAACGGTGCAATTTTTTTTTTTTTTACCTCTCCTGAAGAAGCATCGCACTGGCTGGAATCGCTGCCCAGGCATTAACGACCCCCCCACGGCTGTGGGGTACTTTTCAATTACCATGTGTTTATTCCCTCACTGTTTCCAGAACCCCTTTCTTTGGATGCTGCGGATGACAAGGCCTGAAAGGACACCATGTCATTCCTCCCCCCTTATAATTTTAGGATGGAGAGGGGGGATTGATAGACATGACCTCACGTTTCTCCTGAACTTCTGCTGCAGGCATCCAGACAGTCCGAGTATGACTACCTGTGTACCACTCGTGGTTAGTTTTTTTTTTCTACTCACCTATGACTGTCAGACATTCAAGAAAGGGAACCAAATTACCTTTGAATGTTTATTTAGGCGCAAAGCTTATACCTCTATGTTTGTACCCCCGGAGGGATTTATTTGACCTCTGGGAGACCCATATTCTTGTTTTATATTCTGCAGGGAACTTTGATCCTCATGAAAAGATGGAGATTACACTGCATGTACTGTGACACTCAGGTGTCCTTTTTTTGTTCATTTCCCCATATGACAGTTGCCATGATAGTTTTTGGGAAGGAGGCACACCAAAGTTTGGGGGGTGGTGTGGGGTGGGGGGGATTTGGATGGGGTTGGGGCACATGGCTTTGCCCCCTGTTGGAACTTTTTTCCTTATTTTCTTTTTGCTGCTGCTACATATATGCTAATCATAGTACCTGTATGTTCTGCGTCAGGGGTCAATGTGAGCTGGATATCTTTCCACTAGATGGCGATAGAGATCCTCCTGCTGTTTCCATAAAACCAATATATAGAGATATGTTATTCTTAGGTATGCTTATAACCTGTCAGATTCTGACGTCGGTAACTTGCTGCCCTCCAATATTCACCACAAGAAATCAATGTCTTCACTGACTATTTTATCTTGGAATGTTAGGGGCTTGAATTCTAAAATTAAGAGGTCTTTGGTATTCAATTTTTTGAAACAACACAACCCACATATATGTGTGCTCCAGGAGACCCATTTGGTGTGGAGCAGGGCGCTGGCCCTCAGGAAGTCGTGGGTTGGTGCATATTACCACTCCACCTATTCATCATACTCGAGGGGGGTCAGCGTCCTGGTCCACAAATCACTTGGGTTCACTTTACTGGACCTTCATTTAGATCCGGATGGGAGATATGTAGCCCTTCATGCGATGTGTGATAGATTGGAGCTATTGATAGTGGGCATATATATTCCTCCTCCGGCCACTGTGGATATCCTTAAAAAGATCACTTTAATAATAGCACAATATCCATCTGCCGGAGTTATCTTGGCTGGAGACTTTAATATGACCCCTAACGTGGTATTAGATAGACTTAATGTGGGTCCCACTGGTGTATCACCTTTATCACAATGGGCAGACAACTACGGGTTTAACGATGTGTGGAGAATGAAACACCCAGACAAAAGGCAATATACTTGCCATTCAGCTACATATGCATCCTTTTCTAGGATTGACCTGATTTACACTACTGAATCCCTGCTCTCCCGGATCCAGGAGGTCGAGATTTTGCCGCGTGGCATATCTGACCATGCACAAAAATGCAAACAGACTCACCGATGGGCTCTACACTTTGGCGCCTCTCAGGATATTGCATTACGGATGAGAGGGTGGTCCCCCTGGTGGAGGGACAGCTGGGAGTCTATTGGGCGCATAATGAGGGTACGGTCTCCCCACAGGTTTTATGGGATGCTTTCAAGGCATACACTCGAGGGCAATATAAAACGGCGATTGGTAAGGTCAGAAAATCCATGAGACTGGCATTAGAGGAAGCAGAGAAAAGGGTTCTCCAATTAGAAAACAGTTATGTCCACAATAATGACATACAGACTTGTGAAGCTATGCAATCTTTACATAGGGAAATCTCTCTAATGAGGATTGAGACCACCAAAAAACAGTTGTTTGCTCAGTCTCAACGAATTTTTGAGCAAGGAGAAAAGACAGGTAGATTATTGGCATGGCTGGCCAGGGAACGTTCCTCCTCATCGCATATAACTCATATAAGGGATGACCAGGGTATGCTCCGTTCTGATCCTATTGGTATCAATGAGCAATTTTGTACGGTACTATGAGCATCTTTATACCTCCAAGGCCACTTTTACTAGCGAACACCTACAGACCTTTCTAGACCAAATACAATTCCCACAGCTCTCAGAAGAGGCCCGCACTGCACTAGACGCCCCAATCACGCTCAAGGAGGTCCAAGCTGCTGTGGCATCCCTCCAACTAGCAAAAACTCCGGGACCTGACGGTCTACCGGCAGAATTTTAGAAGACAAATAGTGAACTTATTGTCCCCAAATTTTATAACTTGCTCCTAAAAATGCTACAAGAGGGTAATCTCCCTCCCTCTATGTCAGAGGCGGTGATTGTGGTCATAGCCAAACCTAATAAAGACCCTACATCATGTGCCTCATACCGCCCCATATCGCTTTTAAACGTAGATGCCAAGATAACTACCAAAATATTAGCAAACAGACTTAATTCGGCCATTCTCTCTATAATTCATGGCGACCAGACGGGCTTCATGCCGGGCAAAGGCACCGACATTAATCTACGTCGACTTTATACTAATATATCCCATGCAGAGAAGACGAACTCCCCGGGTGTGGTGGCCTCTCTGGATGCCGAGAAGGCCTTCGACTCGGTGGAGTGGAAGTTTTTATGGCAGGTGCTTGAACATTTTAATTTTGGTCCTAAGTTTATCTCTTGGATAGGGCTCCTATATAACAAACGGAATGCTTTCCTCCCCCTTTTCTTTGGGCAGAGGAACCAGACAGGGGTGCCCACTGTCCCCGGGACTATTTGCCTTAGCGATTGAACCCCTGGCTATCCTACTTAGGATGTCCCCAGGGGTTGGGGGAATAACGGTTGGTCCACTGACTGAGAAGCTTTCATTATACGCCGATGGCGCATTGTTGTACCTGCCAGATGCGTCTGCCTCATTGTCGGCGGCCCTGGATATTATTAATTATGGTTCCTTCTCAGGAATTCGGATCAACTGGTCTAAATCGATTATATTTTCTCTGTCCCAGACCCCACCCCCTATAGATCCCTCGACCCCATTAGTCATGGTAACTAAGTTCAAATATTTGGGGATTGAAGTCCAACGGACACCATTGTCATACTTAGTAGACAATGTATATCCGATCCTTCACCAACTTACCGCCCGTTGTCAGGCTTGGAAATCTCTTCCCCTCTCACCGGTGGGAAGAATCAATCTTATTAAGATGACGTTTCTCCCCAAGTTCCTTTGTCTTCCGCAACACCCCCGTACCAATACCTAACTCATTTTTTGTTAAGCTCGATCAAGTAGTCAACACATTTGTATGGGGGGGATTGGCCCCTATAGTCGCCCGAACCACCTTGCAGCTACCCTTATTAGGGGGTTTGGCGCTACCTTGTTTTAAGAAATATTACTGGGTGGCAGTTGTTGTAACCGTTCGCTGGTGGTTTTCCCAACCAAAATATAACCCAGCAGTCAATCTTGAAGCTGCCATACTGGGATCTTACTCAGCTTTGAGTAATCTAGTGTTCAGGGGACCTAGGGCTCACCCGAACATTACAATTTCAATGCGGACGACGGCTGGAGTTTGGGAACAGATGTCGAAGAAGATAACTGGAGGAAATACCATTACCCCATATACTCCGTTATGGGGTAACCCAAAATTAAAACCTCTTCAAACAATCCCAGACCCAGCCTTATGGGCAGGATATGGAGTTAAGATCATACAACAAATAATATCAGGAGGTAGAATCATCCCCTACGATACACTAAAGAATAACTTCCAACTTCCCTTGAAAATGTTCTTCCGATACTTGCAACTACGACACGCAGTACAGGCACAATACCCTGCAGGAGTTACTTTACAGTCGCATGGGGTGGAAACCTTCCTAATTTCTAAGAACATAGATCGCATTCTGTCTTCCCTATACCTTAGGATAATGAGTGAGGAACCAACAGGGGGGACCAAGCTCTTTGACAAGTGGAAAATGGATGTACCTGCCCTTGCTGCTGATGATTGGGAGGAGGGAATACAACAGTACATTCCACTTATGGTGTCAGCAAGGGATAGATATATTGAGCTCAATTTCCTTCATAGAGCGTATTACACACCGCAGAGATTGTCTAGAATATACCCGACACAATCAGATAGATGCCCGAAGTGTAAAGGGGAGTTGGGTACTTTTATACATGTGGTTTGGTCCTGTCCTATTATACAGCAGTTCTGGTTGGACGTGGTAGATGTTATTAACTCGGTAGGCAATCTACATGTCCAGATGAATCCAATTGTCCTGCTTCTTGGAGTGTGCGATAACCTTATCTCTAATACACACAAAAGACTGTTCATATTCTACACCTCATTCTATGCAAGAAAAACCATCCTACTGAAATGGAAACAATCTGACCCCCCTACGATCTCCCAATGGAAGGCCCTGGTGAATTCTGCATTACCACTTTATAAACTCACATACATTAACCGTAAATGACCTAAAAAACTTTCCAAAATCTGGGGAGCATGGTCTAAATAAATATTATGTTTGAGACCAGCAGGATATGAGATGCATTAGCATAGGATGTGCCCCCCTCCGCCTCTTCCCCCCCCCCCCCTTCCTCTCCTTCCCCCTGATTGAATCCTTCTTTCTTTTCTCCCTCTCTCACCCCGCCCTCCTATCCTCCCCCCCCCCCCCCCCCCAACTTCTTGATCCTGTATAGTCCAATATTTGGATATACTGGCGGATAGATAAAAGTAGGATTCTGACTAGTTACCTGAAGGTATGCTTAAGTAAGAAAAGGGTAGGAAATACCGCGCCAATCAGAAACGTGAAATAGCAGCCAACACTCCAATAAGACCAAATTGTGCAAAATACATAAACACTATTTATGTTTATGCTTAAGTAAGAGATATGTTTGACACCCTGGATAAAATATGGAGTTACAAGAATTAATTCTCTTTCCCCTGATGTACTTACCTATAGATGGTAGGAAGTATATGCAATAACATCACGTGAGTTAGTAAATTTTGATGTATGTACTCTATGTAGCAGCAATATGTGATATGTACATTCTTTTTATTTTGTTTGTTGATTTGTATGTTTAATTCTCTCCTTTTGGAGACAAATAAAAACTTTTCTGTAAAAAAAAAAAAAAAAGAATACGGAGGAGAGATGGGTTTGCTTTAAGAGCATATTAAATAAGGGCATTAGCCAATGTATCCCATTGGGTAATAAATTTAAAAGAGCGAACAAAAATCCTGGATTGCTTAACTCCAATGTAAAAATGCATATAAAAGCAAAGGAGAAGGCCTTCAAAAAATACAAGGCTGAGGGATCATCCTCAGCATTCAGACTTTATAAAGAATGCAATAAGAAATGTAAGGGTGCAATTAGGATGGCTAAAATAGAACATGAAAGACACATAGCGGAGGAGAGCAAAAAAAATCCCAAGAAATTCTTTAAGTATGTAAACAGTAAAAAAGGGAGGACAGACCATATTGGCCCCATAAAGAAAGTGGAAGGACATCTGGTTACAAAGGATGGGGAGATGGCAAAGGTATTGAATTTATTCTTCTCCTCAGTCTTCACAAGGGAATCGGGGGGCTTCAGTAACCAAAACTGCAGTGTTTATCCTCAGGACACAACACTGGAAGCACCTCCATGGTTAACAGAGGACAGAATTAAAATTAGACTTGAGAAACTTAACATTAATAAATCACCGGGACCAGATGGCTTGCATCCGAGGGTACTTGGGGAACTCAGTCAAGTGATTGCCAGACCATTGTTCCTAATTTTTACAGATAGTCTACTGACTGGAATGGTACCAGCTGATTGGAGAAAAGCCAATGTAGCACCAATATTTAAAAAGGGCCCAAAATACATCCCTGGGAATTACAGACCAGTTAGCCTAACATCAATAGTATGTAAACTCTTGGAGGGGATGATAAGGGACTATATACAAGATTTTAGTAATAAGAACGGTATCATTAGCAGTAATCTGCATGGATTCATGAAGAATCGTTCTTGCCAAACCAATCTATTAACCTTCTATGAGGAGGTGAGTTGCCATCTAGATAAAGGAAGGCCCGTAGACGTGGTGTATCTGGATTTTGCCAAAGCATTTGACACAATTCCCCATAAACGTTTACTGTACAAAATAAGGTCCGTTGGCATGGACCATAGGGTGAGTACCTGGATTGAAAACTGGCTACAAGGGCGAGTTCAGAGGGTGGTGATAAATGGGGGAGTACTCAGAATGGTCAGGGGTGGGTAGTGGGGTCCCCCAGGGTTCTTTGCTGGGACCAATCCTATTTAATTTGTTCATAAACGACCTGGAGGATGGGATAAACAGTTCAATCTCTGTATTTGCAGACGATACTAAGCTAAGCAGGGCAATAACTTCTCCACAGGATGTGGAAACCTTGCAAAAAGACCTGAACAAATGAATGGGGGAGGGGCGACTACATGGCAAATGAGGTTCAATGTAGAAAAATGTAAAATAATGAATTTGGGTGGCAAAAATCTGAATGCAATCTATAGACTGGGGGGAGAACCTCCTGGGGGGATCTAGAATGGAAAAGGACCTGGGGGTCCTAGTAGATGATAGGCTCAGCAATGGCATGCAATGCCAAGCTGCTGCTAACAAAGCAAACAAAATATTGGCATTAAAAAGGGATCAACTCCAGAGATAAAACAATAATTCTCCCGCTCTACAAGACTCTGGTCCGGCCGCACCTGGAGTATGCTGTCCAGTTCTGGGCACCAGTCCTCAGGAAGGATGTACTGGAAATGGAGCGACTACAAAGAAGGGCAACAAAGTTAATAAAGGGTCTGGAGGATATTAGTTATGAGGAAAGGTTGTGAGCTCTGAACTTCTTCTCTTTGGAGAAGAGACGCTTGAGAGGGGATATGATTTCAATTTACAAATACTGGACTGGTGACCCCACAATAGGGATAAAACTTTTTCGTAGAAGAGAGTTTAATAAGACTCGGGGCCACTCATTACAATTAGAAGAAAAGAGGTTTAACCTTAAACTACGTAGATGGTTCTTTACTGTAAGAGTGGCAAGGATGTTGAATTCCCTTCTACAGGCGGTGGTCTCAGCGGGGAGCATTGATAGCTTCAAGAAACTATTAATCACCTGAATGACCGCAACATACAGGGATATACAATGTAATACACATAATCACACACATAGGTTGGACTTGATGGACTTGTGTCTTTTTTCAACCTCACCTACTATGTAACTATACATATTTCAGCCTCCAGGGCATCAGAAAGGTTCAGGTAGCTCCCCTTGTCATACAACTGCTGGGATAAAACCAAATAGAAAATGTTGAAATCTTTATTCGGATAAGCAGAACGATGAGATGGCATGGAGAGGGAGGAAGAGATAAGCTGGGTATACATGCGCAGTTTTACTTCATTCAACGGATGAAAACAAAACGGACAGATTCCCACACAAGCGATAGAACTGTAGGGATGTCCTCTGCTTATTGTAGTCCAACAGTGGGGACTCCCCCAGGAATACACAGATCAGCGCTGCAGCCATTGTCTTCATGTACTGATCAATGCTGGTTCCCCAGCAGGACTGATCGATGGAAGGTGATCATTAGACCGGACTTTGTAGTAGACAGCGCTACATATGGACTGGGGCCCCATGATTCCTAACAGCAGCCCTATTGGATTAAATCACAAGCACTACCAATAAGGAAGCACAGCCTGTATATGTAATGTAGCAGATCGGCCGTCTTTATCACTAAGATCTTTTGGTGGACAGAAGGTTGAAGTCTGGGTATTCGGGGTGAATAGCTTACAATAGCTTGTAAGATTCCAACTTACACTTATATTGGCACAGAAAGCCGTGTCCTGAGAATGGACTCCTGGGGCTGAGAACCCCCATATCCTCCATGTTTATATAGAACCCCCATATCCTCCATGTTTATATAGAACCCCCATAAAGAGAAACGTGTCGCACAAGATCATGTCCATAACTCAGATGACATTCACTTACATATGTTAAAGGAAACCCATTCAACAGCCACAGATTCCGTGATATCAATCAATGAAGTGTAAATAGCGAGAATATAAATAATTGGGTTTTTTTTCTCTCCCCAGATGGATTTAATGACCCAACTCCCAATGAAATGGGACGGATTCGACTTGTTGATGAAACCCAAGTGGATCCATTCACCACAAAGGCTGGGAAATCATCACATACCACGGAGGAGAGACGTGTCATGCCAATCACCAAGGATGAGCAAAGACTAGTGACTCCATCCACCCATAACAATAAACCACAATTGGTAGTGATTCCATCTTCCAGGAGCCAGCAAGTGATCGTGATTCCATCATACAAAGGCCAGAAAGTGAGAGTAGCTCCATCTGCCAAGGAGCAGGAAAGATATATGTCACTGACCACCAAGGAGCAGAGAATGCAGGTTACAAGACCCACAAAGAACAAAAGACTGCAGGTGAATGTGCCTAAATCCACTATGGACCAGGAAATACAGGTGACCCCGTTCACCAAGGAGCAGGGAATGGAGGTTACAAGACCCACAAAGAACAAAGGACTGCAGGTGAATGTGACTAATGTGAATGCGGCAGCTTCATAGTCCAGCAACAGAGGCCATGGGGCATCTCCACTAGTCCCATCCAGACGTGCCATGGTAGAACAGCCATGCGCATCGCCACTGCTCCCATCCAGACGTGCCATGGTGGAACAGCCATGCGCATCGCCACTGCTCCCATCCAGACGTGCCATGGTGGAACAGCCATGCGTATCTCCACTGCTCCCATCCAGATGTGCCATGGTAGAACAGCCATGCGCATCTCCACTGCTCCCATCCAGACGTGCCATGGTGGAACAGCCATGTGTACTATCGTTGGAAAGATTCACTTTCCATGGAATACTTGGAGAGGGGGCCTTTGGGAAGGTGGTGTTGGCCTCCCATGCTGCCATTCGACAGAAGTTGGATGTGAAGATCATTAACCACTTCCCGCCCACGGACGTCATATGACGTCCTTGGATTTGAGCGGGTATATCTGAATGATGCCTGTAGTTACAGACATCATTCAGATATTGCCGGTTTCAGCCGGCGAATCTCTGCACCATAGGAATGATCATAGCGGCTGTTCCGCAGCTTGATCGTTCCTATGGGAGGCGAGAGGGGACGTCCCCCCCCTCCCGCCGCCCTCCGGTGCTTGCTCCGACTCACCGTTACGATCGGTGAGGCCGAGAGCGGATCCGCCGGCGCCGGATGTAGATCATAGAGATTTCCGGCGGACCAGATGGTCGCCGGAGTCTATGATCATCGGAGGCCGGGCGCGATGTTATGACGTCACGCCCGGCCTTTCCATTAAAAAAAAATGGCGCCGCTTCGGCTGGGAAGCGGTGATCATTTTATTTTTTTATTTCAGGCTTCCCAGCCTAGTGGTGAGATATGGGGTCTTATTGACCCCATCTCTCACGATTAAGAGGACCTGTCATGTTATATTCCTATTACAAGGGATGTTTACGTTCCTTGTAATAGGAATAAAAGTGATCAAAAAACTTTTTTTTTTCAAAAAAAAAATATATATAATTATCATGAAAAGAAAAAAAAAATTTTTTTAAAGCGCCGCTGTCCCCGTGTGTTCGCACGCAAAAGCGAATGCATACGTAAGTCCCGCCCACATATGAAAACGGTGTTCAAACCATACATGTGAGGTATCGCCGCGAACGTTGGAGCGAGAGCAATAATTTTGTCACTAGACCTCCTCTGTAACTCAAAACACGTAACCAGTAAAAAAATTTCAAGCGTCGCCTATGGGGATTGGCGCCATTCTACGAGCGTGTGCAATTTTGAAGCGTGACATGTTAGGTATCTACTCGGCGTAACTTCATCTTTCACAATATGCAAAAACATTGGGCTAACTTTACTGTTTTTTTTTTTTTAAAACACAAAACTGTTTTTTTTCCCCAAAAAAAGCGCTCGAAAAATTCCTGCGCAAATACTGTGTGAGATAAAAAGTTGTAACAACCGCCATTGTATTCTCTAGGGTTTTTGCTAAAACGGCATATATAATGTTTGGGGGTTCTATGTAATTTTCTAGCAAAAAAATTATGATTTTTACAGGAGGAGAGAAATGTCAGAATTGGCCCGGTAAGGAAGTGGTTAAAAAGCGAAAGCTACTTGATCAAGGTCCCAGCATGGCCACCAAAGAGCGTCACATAATGATGAACTACAAGAGCAATCCATATATCACCCATCTATATGGATCATTTCAGACAAAGGTAAGTCTTTCCGTCTTCTATTTTTTTCATCTCCTTTTCTGTACTGTGCTCCACTACTGATCAGACCCCCTAAAATACTGTAATTATTCAAATCGCAACCCTGTTGGGAGTCAAAACTTATACAAGGTTAGGCATCCCCCCTTCCCCTGATGATGGGCTTCAGGTCTGTCAATTAGTCCTTTAGGCATTGCGTGCTGAATTGGAGGAGGTGGAAGAGAGTTCCCACACCAGGTTTTCTGAGGGCTCTGTCTGTAGTCGGGGAAGCAGTATAGGTAAGAGCAGAACTCTAGAGCGCCTCCTACAAGACTGGAGGCCGGTTAGGTAGACTGTACATAGTAGAGGATTTCTATACAGAGACTGTTTACTGAGAGGCTGCCATTTCTGACCTACTTTGGAAATTGCTAGTTGCTTGGCTGCCTCTGGTCTCAAAACTTTGCCAGCTAGGACCACAGGAGAAGTCAGGCCTCCTGATCTACATGGCATTTCCATGCTGGTGACCAAAGTATTGGAAGTCCCTGGATCTCCCTAATATCCTGACAAAACTAGTATTGTGATCAGGATAGTCCAGCCATGGCTGCCTACGTGTTTTCTCTGGTTCTCCCAAACTCTTAAAGGAACATCTCACATTGCACTGTCTGCCGGTGTGTGTGTCTTCCTATATTCCCCCACAAAATGAAATCTAACTTGTCTCTAATGTAACCTTTTTATCTCTTATTTTCACACAGACTCATCTGTTCTTTGCCATGGAATACCTGAGTGGAGAGGATCTTTGGACTTTGCTAGACACCCACAAAGCACTTAAAGAGAACATCATAAGGTAAGTCCAATGACAGGGCAATGACGGAGTCGGGGGTGGCTGGCCAATGAGAACAGGCAGTGACACAGCCAATATTACACAATAAGGTATCACACTACGACCCGATCCAATATTACACAATAAGGTACCATGCTACGACCCGATCCAATATTACACAATAAGGTACCATGATACGACCCAATCCAATATTACACAATAAGGTACCACACTACGACCCGATCCAATATTACACAATAAGGTATCACGCTACGACCCGATCCAATATTACACAATAAGGTATCACGCTACGACCCGATCCAATATTACACAATAAGGTACCATGCTACGACCCGATCCAATATTACACAATAAGGTACCATACTACGACCCGATCCAATATTACACAATAAGGTACCACACTACGACCCGATCCAATATTACACAATAAGGTACCACACTACGACCCGATCCAATATTACACAATAAGGTACCACGCTACGACCCGATCCAATATTACACAATAAGGTACCACGCTGCGACCCGATCCAATATTACACAATAAGGTACCACGCTACGACCCGATCCAAGCATGAAATATGTCACTGTCAGAATCCAATAATAAAACGGGGGTTGTATTGTTCACATATCACTATTATTCTCTTATCATATTTCTTTCTCCTTTACAGCTCCTTCAGCCTAACCAGAGAACTCGAGCAGAGATGCTACGTAACATCAGAGCTCACCCGTTCTTCACCCCGATCAACTGGAAGAAGATCGAGAGAAAAGAATCGCCCTCACCGCTTCCAGCACGGATGGTAAGTATAGGAATAATGTACATTGGAGGGGGAGGGGCTCTCACATACATATAACACGTATGTTATGTACACAATCCTCACATTTCTCTGGGACTTTGCGGTCACTGCACAATCGCATGGTCTGGGACATTAAGCCGGCCTTAGATGGATCGAATCTCGGCCGGTTCAGCTGGGACCGGCAGAGATTTCATCCATCTATGGGCAGGCTGGTTGTACTGAAGTTCAGACATCCCAAGTCTCCCGCGAGGTGTGGAAGACTTCCACATTTCTGCTCCCGCACCCCCCCGCGAGCGCCTCGCCATCTCCCTGGAATGATCGGTGCGGCGGGGAACAGCTGTAAACACTGATCTCCTTTGTATAGATTTCAGCTGTCCCTCCCGCCGCACCGATCATTCCCTGCTGTTTCCTGTGTGCTCCTCCCCCCGGGCGCCGCAGAGGGGGGGCGCTGAAGTGCCAGAGTGCTCTCATCCCTCCTCTTCTCCTTGTGTGCAGTGATGGGGGGGGAGGGGCGGACAGTGAAGCAGATCAGTGTGGTGACACCGTGTGACAAGTACAGGAAGGATGCCCCGTGTGTCTCTCCCTCCGGCATCAGGGCATCGTTCCTGTACTGGTCACACCACACTGATCTGCTTCCCTGTGAGGGTCACATCCCCTGTGTGTGCCTGTCCTATGGATGTGTCTGCAGTGAGAGGGGCGGAGCTTTGGGGACTGCCCAGGGGGGGGGGGACTGCCCAGGAGGAACTGCCCAGGGGTCTTAGGTACATGAAGGGGCCTTGACGTTTCCTCCCAGCAGTCACTGTCCTGCCAACAGTCCCCTCGCTGTGGTCGGCTCTTTTGCATGTCAGTCACCTTATCCGTCTCTCATATCTCCAGACTCGGTGCTCTCTCCCTCCCACCGCCTCAGCCACTTCCATTCATCCTCACACAGATCGATCCGTTTCTGCCGGTCACACTGCTTCCCTCTCAGCTCCTCGTTACCCCTCGCTACCTTCTCCCAGCCAGCCGGTTTGCCAGCATTTAGCAGCCATGCTAATTTATAAGCTCTTCTTCAGCTGACTGGAATTCTCTTCCTGACACCTTCCCAATAATAGTCCCTCACTCCCCTCCCCCCTCCCAGTCTTCTTCCCTGGAGGCACTTCACCTCCTCCCCTCCCCCATACACAAACATTGCAAATGGCCAAAATCCGTCCCTCTCCAGCCCCTTCACCTCCATCTATTTGCCTCTCCTCCCCCCTTCCCTCATTCCAGCACAAATCCTCCTCCATCCTCCCCCCTCCCTCCTCCTCCTCCATCCCTATACTGATCTGGATTCACCAGTTTCACTCCAGTTCTCCTCTACCCACCCCCCATCTCTCACCCCCTCTTCGTTCTCCCCTACCCTATTGGTCCCACCCCGCCATCTTTTTTCAAGGGCTAAATAAGAACCCCGAGGTGGAGCATCTTATTACTGCTCCTTGTGTGGGTGGGATGTGCACTGCACCAATCCCTGCTGACCCGACTCTCCTATTCATCCCGTGTGATTGGTGCAGTGCACATCCCACCCACACAAGGAGCAGTAATGAGAAGCTCCGCCTCGGGGTTCTTCCTTAACCCTGCAAAGTGCCAGAAGAAAGACAGAAACTCTGCAGGGGAAGGTAGAGGGGGGGGTGTCATTCCAGTTTTGATTTAGTCCAGTGACAGCCTGCCAAAATAGGTGGGATCCGTAACGGCAACTTCCCTGAGCAGCTCTGCTTGAGGAGACCATATCTGTAGTATAAATTACTGTACTCTCCTGCCCCCTGTACTGTCTGCTTACCCTCCCCCTGTACTGTGCCCTCCTGCCCCCCCCTACTGTACCTCCCACCCTTGGTCTGTACCCTCCTGCCCCCCCCGTACTGTGCCAACTTGCTCCCCACTGTACCGTACCTTCCTGCCCCTCTCTGTACTGTGCCCTCCTGCTGCCCCATACTGTACCTTCCTGCCCCCGTACTGTTCCCCCTGTATTGTACCCCCCTAACCTCCTGCACACTGCAAATCCCTCTCTGTGTCCATTAGAGACCCCAGCCAGGTCCCATTAGTGAATTCTCTTCCTGTATTTTGTTTATTGTTAAGAGATCATGGGAGGATCCCAGGGTAACGAAGACTTCATACATCTGTGTTTGCCCTATTTCACTTCTGTACAGCAGGCTGGCTTTGTTTGCTACGCCGCACGCCTTGGTGTCAGGGGGACGCCTCGATCTCCACACACAGCTGCTAGCTATGCAGCTGACTTCGTGGAGTGGACACTGATTGGCTAATGCCTAATCAGTTGTCCTTTATGAGACGCAGACACTCCCAGGGCACCTGTCGGTTCTGAACTGCTGCCCGGAGGTCTGCGTCTCATGAGATCAGCTAACATCCACAAGGTAATTGAAGTACTTTACACATACTTCTTTTATATGCTTAAAAACTGAAAAACTTTACCCTTTATGGTTCATTATTATGGCTGAGTGACTATTGTCTCTCCCAGCTAAGTGCGGGCTCGGTTATGCGCCCCGTATACTTATGATATTATTTCTCAAACACACGGATCTCAATCAGGCGTCCCTTGTGAACGTGTTGCAGCGCTAGGCCCTCCATCTCTGGCCACCCATCTCATATTCTGTGGACCTTCTAAGCCAGCCTGCTAACCTCTGCTGTTCTATTTTCGTTTTGTTATCACATGTTTGTCTCCATAAATCAGATTGATGTAAGTATGACTCGTTTTTTCAGATTGTTTGGAAACTTTTCTGTATTGCTTTTTACAATCGCAAATAACGCAAAATTGTAATCGCATATAATTTATGACGATATTACTTACTATTTTTGAAATCTACATTACAGATAGAGATTTGATTACCCAACTGTAAATCCCTTGATGAAGGAGTAATACTTATTTCCGAAACATGTCGGGTCACGTGCTGTATACTTCGTCCGCTTGACCTTTCACCTTTAGGCTGCGGGCTGTAGGCACAGGGATGTCAGAACTTCTGTATACAATTGGATGTATATACTGTGTTTGTATTTGCACCCTGTATAATTGTACTTTCTATTGTTATCTTTTATACATATATTTTGTACATGTTTAATAAAGTTGGCATTTTTATACAATATAATTTTTGAGATCATATATTTACTTCTGACCAGTACAAAAATCCTTCAAGGGCGACCTTGATGCACATATTGTGCATAGTTCTTCTTTTTTGTTACAATTTTATAGGATAGTGGCCCCCCCGTGTACATACCTTGCTCTCACCCTTTTATCTTACATCTGTGTTTGAGTCATTGCCCCTGTGTTCTCCTCCCTCCCCGTGTTCTCCTCCCTGTATTTCGGCCCTGGCGGCGCCATTTCCAAATCGCGGTCGGTGATTTTGACAGCTCGGGATCGCAGGGGATCGGCGTATAACACGCACCTGCGACTTTCCCCTGATTTTAAGGGGAAAAAAGTGTGTTATACGCCAATAAATACGGTATTAAAAATAAAAAAAACGACCAGACCCTAGTGTGTAATAAACCTAACAAAGACACTTACTCTCCCCTACAAGTACTGTTTAGGGGTAGAGAGGGCAGGAGGGGTGTGGGAGACTGGGGACCTCTCCTGACACAACACCGCCGCGTTTGGGAGTTGGCATTAAAACTAACAGGGGCTGATTTTTATCATTCCCATACTCCCTTATGGCACAACCTACAAATGAGAGAACTACTATCGGTCCCAGGGGCCGCCGGGTGGGCAGCAAGTGGGATCATATTCCTACACCAGGTGGTTACCCCACTTGGGGTGAGAGACTTCCAATCGCTTTGCAATGAGTTTCAGTTACCCACACACATGTCATTTAACTACAGGCAGCTGAAACATGCACTACAAACACAATTTGGTGATGGCTTCCCAAACCCACAGATACTTCCTCTGGTGGACTTGATCACAGGGATAGACCCGACCAAATTAATATCAAATCTATATAGCGCCCTGCGAGCACGTACGGTTGCAGGTATCATAGATACGGCGAAACTTCGATGGGAAGAGGACATAGGCCCAGTGGAGGATGAGGACTGGGATGAGGTCCTAGAAAATGTCAAAAAGGTGTCCCCAAGGTTACCAGAGCGTCTCACTCAGCTGTACATAATCCACAAATCATATCTAACACCAGCCAGAATAGCTAAATTTACTCAGAACCAGAACACACAATGTCCAAGGTGTACTAGTTTATCCAGTTCATTTTTTCACCTTTTTGTGGTCCTGTCCGGCTATCCAGAACTATTGGTCACAAATTATTGCATTCCTGCATGATGAAATGGGCTCCCCTGTCCAACTGGAGCCGAGATTATGTGTGTTAGGGTTACTTCCAGATATAACTATCGATAAATTTACAGCCACTCTCCTATATGAAACACTTTTTTGTGCCAGAAAACTAGTGGCAAAACACTGGATGAGGGCCATTCCCCCCACCTTCCAGGACTGGATTAAAGCAGTGAACATATCACTACCATACAAAAAAGTAATATACAAACACAGGGGATGTCCCACGAAGTACAATAAGGTCTGGGATACGTGGCTCAATAACACGAATACATGTGATGTATAGAAACATATATGACTTGGGTTGAGGAATTAAAACTGTTTTCACATGAACATGTAAGAAAGGCCTTAATATGTGAAGGGAGTGCCCAGATTTTTCTATGTACCATTAATTCACATTGTATACTACTGTAGGAACGTCAAAGCTTTCTGGAATAAGACGCTCGGGATTCAAGCCCATTCGTGTGCCATGCCCCTTTTCGCCTTTTCTTTTTCATTGATCCAATCATCTGTGAAATGTAAACCATGTATATGTGCTTTTCTTTTTGCTTTCTGAATAAACATGTTCCTTTTAAAAAAAAAAAATAAAAAATAAAAAAAACGGCCAACACCGTCCACACAACGTATGTAGTAGGGTTCAGTCTGTTCCCCAGTACAGAGGGCGTGCCCATTGGGCCGATTAGCTAGGTTTAGGAAAGTCCTAGCATTATGGGACAGTTTACCACATGGACTTTGCTTCATGGAAAAGGTGAACTAACACTTTAAGTAAAGAGCACCATTCTTTACACCAGACAGTTTCTCCAGGGAGTAATCCGAACGCCTCGGGGGTGAGGAAGGAATTTTTTCCCAGTTGGAGCAAATTACGCCATGCTGCATAAGTGTTTTTACCTTCCTCTGGATCAACTGTGCATTCCATAACATACCATCACCTAAGACCCAAGTCCTGTACATACAGAAGAAACCATCAAGATTTTGTCTCCTGCACATAGTTTCCCAGTTGATAGAAACCACCAAACTTGGTGCCCGGTGTCATAAGACACAGTGAAACCACTAAGAATTTCTTCCCTGTAGGTGCAGAGATTTTATACTGTAACTTCTAAACTTTGCTCAGTATGTATAGGAAATCCAAACCTTTATCCTGGAAAAGGACGAAAAAAGTAGAGTAGGGACTGGCCATAGAGGGTTAACAATTGGTCGACCAATGACAATTGGCTGTTCCTAGAAGAAGACTCCCAGGGACCTGTTATGGCTGTACCAACACATGTCCCTACACTGGTGGCGGCTGCCACTCCAGTAACCGGAGAGTCCTCCCATCAGCGCTCCATTTTCATATTTGGAGCCTCTGAATCACCAACTATCAATGTAGTGGATCAAACAAGACAATTGGCTGTTCCTAGAAGGGAACCCTCACAAGGACCAGGTACGTCTGTACCAACACAGGTCCCTACACTCCAGTAACCGGAGGGTCTTCCCATCAGCCCTCCATTTACATTTTTGGAGTTTCTGAATCACCAACTATCAATGTAAATGGACAAACAATTGGCTAAAGCTTGGATGTTCCTAGAAGACTCAACAAAAGTCTGAAGAACCCTCTCAGGGACCAGGTACGGCTGTACCAACACAGGTCACTATACTACAGGTGATTGATAATGTCGATTTACAATACATTGATCAAACATAAAGTAATTGATTATGTTGTGAAGTTTGGAGGCGGGTAGGCTTTTGAGGCGTGTGTTGGACTGGCTTAGAGGAAAGTTGAAGACCGGTATGGTTTTGAGGTATGTGTTGCAACGGCTATGAGGGAGGTTGAAGGCCGGTATGTTTGTTTTTGAGGCGTGTGTTGGACTGGCTATGAGGGAGGTTGGAGGCTGGTGTGTTGGACTGGCTACGATGGGAGGTTGGAACTTTTTTGTCTTCAGAGGTGTGAGGAGTCTTTCCAGCTTTCTCTGCTGGAGAAATGAGAACTCTTCCCACCAGTGAGGTCCTTCATGGAGAAGTCCAAGGCCTCACTCACACGGGGGTGTATGAATCTGTACCCTGTGTGGGGGCTGAGTTAACCCCAAAAAGGACATCCATGTGGGTGCAGTTGCGCGGACGTACCTGGGTGTGTTCGTGGCCGTGCACCAGCACCCACACAGATTTCACATTGGGTACAGCCGCTGCACCTCAGTTGACAGCAATGGGACTGCCTACACGGGGTGCTGGGAACACCTGTGCATCCTCGTTCTAATTTGGGGACCACTGTACCCCTCTTTGTTATTTGGGTGTGTTTTATCATAGGAGTGTTGTATCTTATATAGTGTAGATTAGGATAAGTTTATGGGCACCACAGAGGCTTAGGGGTTAGCCTTGCAGCACTGGGATCCATGGTTCAAATCCTGACCAGGACACTATCTGCATGGAGTTTGCATGTTCTCCTTGTGCTTGCGTGGGTTTCCTCCGGGTACTCCGGTTTCCTCCCACACTACAAAGACATGCTACCTTTGCGTTGGTGGTGCAGTGGTGAGCATAGCTGCCTTCCAAGCAGCTGACTCGGGTTCGATTCCTGGCCAACGCCATCTCCAATATTTGGAGACCTAAGAGAAAAGCGCTATACAAGGTCAATGCTGAGTATATATTAGCGGTGGAATAAAGAATGAAATTAATGTGTCGAGTTTCTGAATCACCAACTATCAATGTAGTTGGACAAACAAGACCATTGGCTGTTCCTACAAGACAACACAACAAAAAGTCTGAGGAACCGTCCCAGGGACCAGGTACTGCTGTACCTACACAGGTCCCTACACTAGTAGCGGCTGCCACTCCAGTAACCGGAGGGTCCTCCCATTAGCCCTCCATTTTCATTTTTGGAGCTTCTGAATCACCAACTATCAATGTAGTTGGACAAACAAGACAATTGGCTGTTCCTAGAAGACGAGTCAACAAAAAGTCTGAGGAACCCTCCCAGGGACCAAGTACTTCTGTACCAACACAGGTCCCTACACTAGTGGCAGCTGCCACTTCAGTAACTGGAGGGTCCTCCCATTAGCCCTCTATTTTCATTATTTGGAGCTTCTGAATCGCCAACTATCAATGTAACTAGACAAACAAGACAATTGACATCACTGTTATACCCCGCTCTGTGGGGGCAGGCCTTAGAGAACAGAGGCCGCATTTGGGCAACACAGAGGCTTAGTGGTTAGCCTTGCAGCACTGGGGTCCATGGTTCAAATCCTGACCAGGACACTATCTGCATAGAGTTTGCATGTTCTCCCTGTGCTTGCGTGGGTTTCCTCTGGGTAATCCGGCTTCCTCCCACACTCCAAGGACATGCTACCTCGCGTTGGTGCAGTGGTGAGCATAGCTGCTATCCGAGCAGTTGACCCGGGTTTGATTCCCAGCTAACGCAATCTCACAAGATGGCTGCCTCACCTGGTAAGTATCACTCCCCCTTCCTATCATATTTCTATATACAATGTTCTCTCTACAGTACTGTGCAAAAGTTTTAGCCAGGTGTGAACAAATGCTGTAACCATAGGGGCCATGTGATCCCTTGCTGTCTATCTCCTTGACAGTGATCACTATGAACCACTCGTAGCCATGTGATCCCTTCCAGGCTATGTCCTGGGCTGAAATCACTATGAACCTACCATAGGGTCTGTGACGGAATGTCCCACACTTTGCTTGAGTTCTTCCGTCCTGGAACACGAGGCCAATGGATCTGGCTATAGTTACCACCAAGAACCAGACACCAGTCTTGGAGTACATAAGGAATAGCCTGTTTTATTTGAGATCTCACACAAATATATACACAAGGATGAGAATACAAACTATTACCAGAAACCTAGTTAATGAGCGAATTACTAATTGTTTAGACAGCCTAGGTGACTCCGAGGTATGACCTTTCAGGACAGACTTGCCGTCTTTTAGCTCAGAAGACACAATCAACATTATCATAAATAGAAACACAGAAAACATTCTCACAATAGCAGAAGCTAATTACAATTAACAATACAAACAGTGATCTCCCCCTCCTCAGCCTAATAGGCAACAAACTAAAGTAGGAGTAGACTGTCTGGTTCCTACCCAGTTCTAGAGTCCTGTGATCACCTCTTTATATATATCGTGGGAGATATTGTGGATAAATATTAGTTATATTTAAGTAACCACCTTCTCATAGTCCATTAAACAGCTGTCCATCATTTTTCTCATTCACCCTGTGCCTCTCATGGACATAGGGTGGCTTAGACATAGGAGGTGCATGGGGAGCTGAAACAAGAGTTTCCCAACCTCTCCAAGGGATTCTTGGTTCCACGGGCCCTCCTGTCACATCTCTCCTTTCAGCAGAAGACTAACACAAGAGGAGACCCCAGACGGGTTGACTCCGAAGTTAGTCCATAGTTCCAGTCCCCCAAACAAATTGTTCCAAACAGAGCATTACTCACCCAGCCAACCTCTGCCTCTCTCATAGAACATACCCGCTGCTGGGGGGAAGTGCGGACTGGTCCTTTCCCCTGGAGTCCCTTCAGCCACTGGAGAGAAGACAAGGTGACTGGGCTCACTCTGTCATGCTTTTGGGCATCTGGGCCGACTACCCAGCATCCCTGGGGTATACAGGTGGAGACTGAAGTCCCAACCACCTTTACAGGAAATCCATCCTTTGTTAGTGGAGGGCAGAGGCCAGCAGCGCTCTGTCCCGTTGCCAGTGGTTCAGCTGAGCGTAGGAGCTTCCCTACATCATCTGCTCCAGCTAACTGTTGGGGAGAGAGGCCGACTGCCCCAGCTCCCTGGAACTCTGCAGTTGTTGCCGGTGCTGGGCAGAGGTTGGTAGCACTCTGCCCGGTTGCCAGCACTTCTGCTGGTTTTCTGTTAGTGGAGACCGCAGGCCTATCCACCTACACCAGATCAAGCTGCAGTTGTGAGGTGCCGACTGCATTCTCTCCTTGGATCCAAGATCAGGATAGCAGACTTCATATATACAGTCAGGTCCATAAATATTGGGACAGCAACACAATTCTAATCTTTTTGGCTCTATACACCACCACAATGGATTTGAAATGAAACAAACAAGGTGTGCTTTAACTGGAGACTTTCAGCTTTAATTTGAGTGTATTTACATCCAAATCAGGTGAACGGTGTAGGAATTACAACACTTTGTATATGTGCCTCCCACTTTTTAAGGGACCAAAAGTAATGGGACAGATAAACAATCATCCATCAAACTTTCACTTTTTAATACTTTGTTGCAAATCCTTTGCAGTCAATTACATCCTGAAGTCTGGAACGCATAGACATCACCAGACGCTGGGTTTCATCCCTGGTGATGCTCTGCCAGGCCTCTACTACAACTGTCTTCAGTTCCTGCTTGTTCTTGGGGCATTTTCCCTTCAGTTTTGTCTTCAGCAAGTGAAATGCATGCTCAATCGGATTCAGGTCAGGTGATTGACTTGGCCATTGCATAACATTCCACTTCTTTCCCTTAATCTCTTTGGTAGTATGCTTCGGGTCATTGTCCATCTGCACTGTGAAGCGCCGTCCAATGAGTTCTGAAGCATTTTACTGAATATGAGCCGATAATATTGTCCGAAACACTTCAGAATTCATCCTGCTGCTTTTGTCAGCAGTCACATCATCAATAAATACAAGAGAACCAGTTCCATTGGCAGCCATACATGCCCACGCCATGACACTACCACCACCATGCTTCACTGATGAGGTGGTATGCTTTGGATCATGAGCAGTTCCTTTCCTTCTCCATACTCTTCTCTTCCCATCACTCTGGTACAAGTTTATCTTGGTCTCATCTGTCCATAGAATGTTGTTCCAGAACTGTGAAGGCTTTTTTTAGATGTTGTTTGGCAAACTCTAATCTGGCCTTCCTGTTTTTGAGGCTCACCAATGGTTTACATCTTGTGGTGAACCCTCTGTATTCACTCTGGTGAAGTCTTCTCTTGATTGTTGACTTTGACACACATACACCTACCTCCTGGAGAGTGTTCTTCATCTGGCCAACTGTTGTGAAGGGTGTTTTCTTCACCAGGGGAAAGAATTCTTCGGTCATCCACCACAGTTGTTTTCCGTGGTCTTCCGAGTCTTTTGGTGTTGCTGAGCTCACCGGTGCATTCTTTCTTTTTAAGGATGTTCCAAACAGTTTATTTGGCCACACCTAATGTTTTTGCTATCTCTCTGATGGGTTTGTTTTGTTTTTTCAGCCTAATGATGGCTTGCATCACTGATAGTGACAGCTCTTTGGATCTCATATTGAGAGTTGACAGCAACAGATTCCAAATGCAAATGTCACACTTGAAATGAACTCTGGACCTTTTATCTGCTCCTTGTAAATGGGATAATGAGGGAATAACACACACCTGGCCATGGAACAGCTGAGCAGCCAATTGTCCCATTACTTTTGGTCCCTTAAAAAGTGTGAGGCACATATACAAACTTTTGTAATTCCTACACCGTTCACCTGATTTGGATGTAAATGCCCTCAAATTAAAGCTGACAGTCTGCAGTTAACCACTTCAGCCCTGGAAGAATTTACCCCCTTCCTGACCAGAGCACTTTTTGTGATTCGGCACCGCGTCGATTTGACTGACAATTGCGCGGTCGTGCAACGTTGCACCCAAACAAAATTGACGTCCTTTTTTTCCCATAAATAGAGCTTTCTTTTGGTGGTATTTGATCACCTCTGCGATTTTTATTTTTTGCGCTATAAACAAAAATAGAGCGACAATATTGAAAAAAACGCATTATTTTTTACTTTTTGCTATAATAAATATCCCCCAAAAATATATAAAAAAAACTTTTTTTCCTCAGTTTAGTCCGATACGTATTCTTCTATATATTTTTGGTAAAAAAAATCGCAATAAGCGATTATTGATAGGTTTGCGCAAAAGTTATAGTGTTTACAAAATAGGGGATAGTTTTTTGGCATTTTTATTAAAATTTTATTTATTTTTTTAAATGGCGGCGATCAGCGATTTTTATCGTGACTGCGACATTATGGCGGGCACATCGGACATTTTTGACACATTTTTGGGACCATTGTCATTTATACAGCAATCAGTGCTATAAAAATGCATTGATTCCTGTATAAATGACCCTGGCAGTGAAGGGGTTAACCACTAGGGGGCGGGGAGGGGTTAAATCAGTACTAGGGAGTGTTTTATAACTGTCAGGGGGATGGGCTGTGTGTGTGACGTCACTGATCTCTGCTCCGATGACAGGGAGCAGAGATCGAGTGACACTGTCACTAGGCAGAACGGGGAGATGCTGTTTAGAACAGCATCTCTCCGTGAGGCGATCGCGGGTATGCCCGCGGCGATCGAGTCGGCGGGACCCGCGACCCGACTCACAGGGCTTGCCGCAGGCGCGCGCACCCGCTGGCCGCCTCTTAAAGGGCAACGTACAGGTACGTGATTTTGCCTGTACGAGCCCTTCTGCTGACGTAATTGTGCGTGAGGCGGTCGGCAAGCGGTTAAAGCACATCTTGTTTGTTTAATTTCAAATCCATTGTGGTGGTGTATAGAGCCAAAAAGATTACAATTGTGTCGATGTGCCAATATTTATGGATCTGACTGTGTATATATACAGGGCTGGTGCAAGGATTTTTGACACCCTAGGCGAAACCTCATTTCGCCGCCCCCCCCTTGGCTCCACCCCTGACCTCACCCCCTTTGCCCTGCCCATGTATGCCCCACCTTTTTAATGAAGCGCCCATCAAATGCAGCCTCACCAGCGCCCATCAATGCAGC
Source organism: Lithobates septentrionalis (assembly GCA_037952835.1). Lineage (NCBI taxonomy): Eukaryota > Metazoa > Chordata > Amphibia > Anura > Ranidae > Lithobates > Lithobates septentrionalis. The sequence continues at coordinate 27,960 of JBBDGP010005273.1, forward strand.
CTCACCAGCGCCCATCAATGCAGCCTCACCAGCGCCCATCAATGCAGCCTCACCAGCGCCCATCAATGCAGCCTCACCAGCGCCCATCAATGAAGCCTCACCAGCACCCATCAATGCAGCCTCACCAGCGCCCATCAATGCAGCCTCACCAGCGCCCATCAATGAAGCCTCACCAGCACCCATCAATGCAGCCTCACCAGCACCCATCAATGCAGCCTACCAGCGCCCATCATATGCAGCCTACCAGCGCCCATCAATGCAGCCTCACCAGCGCCCATCAATGCAGCCTCACCAGCGCCCATCCATGCAGCCTCACCAGCGCCCATCAATGCAGCCTCACCAGCGCCCATCAATGAAGCCTCACCAGCACCCATCAATGCAGCCTCACCAGCGCCCATCAATGCAGCCTCACCAGCGCCCATCAATGAAGCCTCACCAGCACCCATCAATGCAGCCTCACCAGCACCCATCAATGCAGCCTACCAGCGCCCATCATATGCAGCCTACCAGCGCCCATCATATGCAGCCTACCAGCACCAATAAATGAATGTTTGCTTGCTTCCATTCATTTGGAAGTTTGGGACACAGGCACAGTCCTCCGCCGCGCCTCTGAAACTATGGGTGGCGGCTGCCTGCTGATGTTGAGACTTAGTTGCTTGCTGCAGAGATAACAGAGTAGGAACACCAGTGGCCAGGCGCCCTAGGCAACAGTGCACCCTAGGCAGCTGCCTAGTTTGCCTAGTGGTCGCACTGGCCCTATACATATATGGTGTAATCCTAGACCCTGACCTGACCTGACCTTTCAGCCCCAAATCCAATCACTGTCCAAATCGTCCAGACTTCACCTCCGAAACATCTCCAAAATATGCTCCTTTCTAACCGTCAAGACCACTAAGCAACTTATTCACTCCCTTGTTATCTCTCGCCTTGACTATTGTAACTCCCTCCTCATTGGCCCAATGCTCCGCAAGCTATCCCCTCTTCAGTCTGTCATGAATGCTGCTGCCAGACTGAGCCACCTTACCAACTGTTTAGTGTCCGCCACTCCTCTCTGCCAATCCCTCCACTGGCTTCCCATTGCCCAAAGAATAAAATTCAAAACCCTAACAATAACATACAAAGCCATTCACAATTCTGCCCTGAGCTACATCACCAATCTTGTCTCCAAACATTATCCAAACCCTTCTCTCCGCTCCTCCCAAGACCTTCTGCTTTCTAGCCCCCTTGTCTCCTCCTCCCATGCTCGTCTCCAGGACTTCTCCAGAGCCTCTCCCATCCTCTGGAACTCACTTCCCCAATCTGTCCGGTTATCTCCTACTCTGTCCACTTTTAGGCGATCCCTGAAAACTCATCTCTTCAGGGTGGCCTATGCTGCCTACAGCTGACAACTGAACCTTCTACTCCCCTCATCAGTTCATCCCTCACAGTCCCTACCTTTTTGTTACACCAGCCCCTCCCTTTTAGATGGTAAGCTCACAAGAGCAGGGATTCTCTAACCCTCTTGTTTTGAATTGTACTGTTGGTGTATTGTCTCCGTGCATTGTAAAGCGCTGTGCAATCTGTTGGCGCTATATAAAACCTGTATAATAATATACTGTACGTATGTGTCCAGTCATAAAGGTGTTGGAAGAAGACAGAGAAGTGGCTGTTTATGCTGTAGACCTCCTATTGCTTAGAGGTCCATCTTATCAGGTGAACATGAGGTGGATCTGGAGGAGGCGTTGAGCAGAGTGTTTTCTGTGCATGTCCACGGGAGGATCAGAATTTCATACACAATTCATACTGGCTGGAGTTTTTTGGGACTTTGCTATAATGTCATTATCTATGGGCAGTTTCACATATTATCTATTGGGAGCTCCTGTAATATTACTACAGGAGTATTGTGTTATATGAGTACAGAAGGATTTATATCATGATGGTTTCATTTATATTTATTTGATGACACAATTTTTTGTTTTTTGGATGACGTTTGTTGATTTACAGAGATTAGTTTGGGAATTTGGTATAGGAGGGAGAGTGCTGCACTTACTGATTTATTTAGTTTACCTGTGTGTGAACCAATGTTCAGAGCTTGAACACATGGTGGTTCTAGTGTGGTCCATGGACCTGAGGAGTTCAGTTCCTATGTCTGCCAGCAGGTGTCACCCAGCAGTCAGCACGTCCTAAATATTAGTTTTAACCTGATGCTGGCTGCTGGGAGGGTATTTAGTTCTTCTCTCAGCTCCCCCTTCCCTCTCCCTGTGGTTATTGTATTTATGATGTTTGTCAGTTGTGTTATGTTCTCAATAAATTTTATTCTTTCACTTTGCGTGGAGTCTGGTACTTGGTGTCCTAACACACAGGAGCAATGCTTGGGTTGTATTACGCTCTATAGTTCTATGTGATGGGAGTAATGCTTGGGTTGTATTACGCTCTATAGTTCTATGTGAGGGGAGCAATGCTTGGGTTGTATCACACTCTATAGGTCTATGTGACGGGAACAATGCTTGGGTTGTATCACACTCTAGAGGTCTATGTGACGGGAGCAATGCTTGGGTTGTTCACACTTTATAGGTCTATGTGATGAGGGCAATGCTTGGGTTGTATTACAATCTATAGGTCTATGTGATGGGAGCAATGCTTGGGTTGTATCACACTCTAGAGGTCTATGTGATGGGAGAATGCTTGGGTTGTATCACACTATAGAGGTCTATGCTAAAGGAGCAATGCTTGGGTTGTATCACAGTATAGAGGTCTATGTGATGGGAGAATGCTTGGGTTGTAGCAAACTATAGAGTTGTGTGACTGGAGCAATGCCTGGGTTGTATCACGCTCTAGAGGTCTATGTGACGGGAGCAATGCTTGGGTTGTATTACACTCCAGAGGTCTATGTGATGGGAGCAATGCTTGGGTTGTATTACAATCTATAGAAAATAAAGAAAAAAACTGCGCTTGGAAAAAGAAAAAAAGAAAAAGCAAGCTGCGGTCATAAGTGTGGCCCACCAAAATAAGTCAAAAAAGGAAAAACCGCGCTATAAAGTGATATAAACAATAGTCCAATTGTGAAGTCTCATATAAAGATAAATAGTCCCAATTACGGTCCAAGAAAAAAGGTAGGTATGTGACAAACTTCATCCAAAGTGATGGCGGACACAGTTTGCAGAACACACCAATATATATTGCGCTTACCAGAAGTAAGCCATAAAGGGCGAGTGGCTTTAACCCAGCCTGGGCCTTTAAATGTACACTCCAGATGAAGCAGGAAGGGCGCCCTCGTCCCGTGGATCCACAAAATATGGTCCGAAAAAAATATATAACAAAAATATAGCGTAATATTGTTTACATAAACACCACGCCAAACCAGAAAAGAAGTGACACTCAATTGGCCTTAAATCATGTGTGATCATATAAAATCCTATGCTAAATAGCTAGGACAATGTAGTGAGTATCATGCAATCATGCAAAAATAAAAAAATAAAAATAATCAAATATAAATGATTAAATATAAATGGGTGAAAAATACAAAGACTCCCAAAATCTGCTTACCAGATATAGTTGGACAGTCAACGTGTGTTAATCACCCCAAAGGTATGTGAAAGAAACTCCCACCAGGTGCTGAGAAAGCTAATAGTACGAGCTGCTTACCAGAAGACAGACCCTCATGTGCAGATACAGTGAGACCAGGAACAAAACACCAAAAGAGCAGATATTATAACGGACCTTAGGGAATGTCCCCTTACCAGACATGTAAAACAAAAGGGCAGATGTATTGCGGTCCCAGCCAGACTCCAGACCGGAACGGTATAACCACGTCTTGACCACTCAACCCGGACTCAGCTGGGCTGGAGCTGGCATGGTCAGGAACGCTGCTGAGGCTGCCGCTGCCGTCTTCTCACACGTCTTCTCACCTAACGTTTGAGAAGACGGCAGCGGCAGCCTCAGCAGCGTTCCTGACCATGCCAGGAACGCATGATATATGATCACACATGATTTAAGGCCAATTGAGTGTCACTTCTTTTCTGGTTTGGCGTGGTGTTTATGTAAACAATATTACGCTATATTTTTGTTATATATATTTTTTGGACCATATTTTGTGGATCCACGGGACGAGGGCGCCCTTCCTGCTTCATCTGGAGTGTACATTTAAAGGCCCAGGCTGGGTTAAAGCCACTCGCCCTTTATGGCTTACTTCTGGTCAGCGCAATATATATTGGTGTGTTCTGCAAACTGTGTCCGCCATCACTGTTTCCTTTGGATGAAGTTTATGTCACATACCTACCTTTTTTCTTGGACCGTAATTGGGACTATTTATCTTTATATGAGACTTCACAATTGGACTATTGTTTATATTACAATCTATAGGTCTATGTGATGGGAGCAATGCTTGGGTTGTATTGTACTCTATAGGTCTATGTGATGGGAGCAATGCTTGGGTTGTATCACACTCTATAGGTCTATGTGACGGGAGCAATGCTTGGGTTGTATTGCACTCTATAGGTCTATGTGACGGGAGCAATGCTTGGGTTGTATTGCACTCTATAGTTCTATGTGATGGGAGCAATGCTTGGGTTGTATTGCACTCTATAGGTCTATGTGATGGGAGCAATGCTTGGGTTTTATTGCACTCTATAGGTCTATGTGACGGGAGCAATGCTTGGGTTGTATTGCACTCTATAGGTCTATGTGACGGGAGCAATGCTTGGGTTGTATCGCACTCTAGGTCTATGTGATGGGAGTAATTCTTGGGTTGTATTACACTCTATAGTTCTATGTGACGGGAGCAATGCTTGGGTTGTATGACACTCTATAGTTCTATGTGACGGGAGCAATACTTGGGTTGTATCGCACTCTGTAGGTCTATGTGATAGGAGCAATGCTTGGGTTGTATCACGCTCTAGAGGTCTATGTGATGGGAGTAATGCTTGGGTTGTATCGCACTCTGTAGGTCTATGTGATAGGAGCAATGCTTGGGTTGTATCACGCTCTAGAGGTCTATGTGATGGGAGTAATGCTTGGGTTGTATTGCACTCTATAGGTCTATGTGATAGGAGCAATGCTTGGGTTGTATCACACTCTATAGTTCTATGTGATGGGAGCAATGCTTGGGTTGTATCACACTCTAGAGGTCTATGTGATGGGAGCAATGCTTGGGTTGTATCACACTATAGAGGTCTATGTGATGGGAGTAATGCTTGGGTTGTATTGCACTCTATAGGTCTATGTGATAGGAGCAATGCTTGGGTTGTATTACACTCTATAGGTCTATGTGACGGGAGCAATGCTTGGGTTGTATTGCACTCTAGAGGTCTATGTGACGGGAGCAATGCTTGGGTTGTGTTACACTCTATAGGTCTATGTGACGGGAGCAATGCTTGGGTTGTATTGCACTCTAGAGGTCTATGTGACGGGAGCAATGCTTGGGTTGTATCAGTCTCTATAGGTCTATGTGACGGGAGCAATGCTTGGGTTGTGTTACACTCTATAGGTCTATGTGATAGGAGCAATGCTTGGGTTGTATTGCACTCTATAGGTCTATGTGATGGGAGCAATGCTTGGGTTGTATTATACTCTATAGGTCTATGTGAGGGGAGCAATGCTTGGGTTGTATCACGCTCTATAGGTCTATGTGATGGGAGCAATGCTTGGGTTGTATTGCACTCTATAGGTCTATGTGACGGGAGCAATGCTTGGGTTGTGTTACACTATAGAGGTCTATGTGACGGGAGCAATGCTTGGGTTGTGTTACACTATAGAGGTCTATGTGATGGGAGTAATGCTTGGGTTGTATCACACTCTATAGTTCTATGTGATGGGAGCAATGCTTGGGTTGTATTACACTCTATAGGTCTATGTGACGGGAGCAATGCTTGGGTTGTTTTGCACTCTATAGGTCTATGTGACGGGAGCAATGCTTGGGTTGTATCACACTATAGAGGTCTATGTGATGGGAGTAATGCTTGGGTTGTATTGCACTCTATAGGTCTATGTGATAGGAGCAATGCTTGGGTTGTATCACACTCTATAGTTCTATGTGATGGGAGCAATGCTTGGGTTGTATCACACTCTAGAGGTCTATGTGATGGGAGCAATGCTTGGGTTGTATCACACTATAGAGGTCTATGTGATGGGAGTAATGCTTGGGTTGTATTGCACTCTATAGGTCTATGTGATAGGAGCAATGCTTGGGTTGTATCACACTCTATAGTTCTATGTGATGGGAGCAATGCTTGGGTTGTATTGCACTCTATAGGTCTATGTGACGGGAGCAATGCTTGGGTTGTATTACACTCTATAGGTCTATGTGACGGGAGCAATGCTTGGGTTGTATTGCACTCTAGAGGTCTATGTGACGGGAGCAATGCTTGGGTTGTGTTACACTCTATAGGTCTATGTGACGGGAGCAATGCTTGGGTTGTATTGCACTCTAGAGGTCTATGTGACGGGAGCAATGCTTGGGTTGTATCAGTCTCTATAGGTCTATGTGACGGGAGCAATGCTTGGGTTGTATTGCACTCTATAGGTCTATGTGATAGGAGCAATGCTTGGGTTGTATTGCACTCTATAGGTCTATGTGATGGGAGCAATGCTTGGGTTGTATTATACTCTATAGGTCTATGTGAGGGGAGCAATGCTTGGGTTGTATCACGCTCTATAGGTCTATGTGATGGGAGCAATGCTTGGGTTGTATTGCACTCTATAGGTCTATGTGACGGGAGCAATGCTTGGGTTGTGTTACACTATAGAGGTCTATGTGACGGGAGCAATGCTTGGGTTGTATCACACTCTATAGGTCTATGTGATGGGAGCAATGCTTGGGTTGTATCACACTCTAGAGGTCTATGTGATGGGAGCAATGCTTGGGTTGTATCACACTATAGAGGTCTATGTGATGGGAGTAATGCTTGGGTTGTATTGCACTCTATAGGTCTATGTGATAGGAGCAATGCTTGGGTTGTATTACACTCTATAGGTCTATGTGACGGGAGCAATGCTTGGGTTGTATTGCACTCTAGAGGTCTATGTGACGGGAGCAATGCTTGGGTTGTGTTACACTCTATAGGTCTATGTGACGGGAGCAATGCTTGGGTTGTATTGCACTCTAGAGGTCTATGTGACGGGAGCAATGCTTGGGTTGTATCAGTCTCTATAGGTCTATGTGACGGGAGCAATGCTTGGGTTGTGTTACACTCTATAGGTCTATGTGATAGGAGCAATGCTTGGGTTGTATTGCACTCTATAGGTCTATGTGATGGGAGCAATGCTTGGGTTGTATTATACTCTATAGGTCTATGTGAGGGGAGCAATGCTTGGGTTGTATCACGCTCTATAGGTCTATGTGATGGGAGCAATGCTTGGGTTGTATTGCACTCTATAGGTCTATGTGACGGGAGCAATGCTTGGGTTGTGTTACACTATAGAGGTCTATGTGATGGGAGCAATGCTTGGGTTGTGTTACACTATAGAGGTCTATGTGATGGGAGTAATGCTTGGGTTGTATCACACTCTATAGTTCTATGTGATGGGAGCAATGCTTGGGTTGTATTACACTCTATAGGTCTATGTGACGGGAGCAATGCTTGGGTTGTTTTGCACTCTATAGGTCTATGTGACGGGAGCAATGCTTGGGTTGTATCACACTATAGAGGTCTATGTGATGGGAGTAATGCTTGGGTTGTATTGCACTCTATAGGTCTATGTGATAGGAGCAATGCTTGGGTTGTATCACACTCTATAGTTCTATGTGATGGGAGCAATGCTTGGGTTGTATCACACTCTAGAGGTCTATGTGACGGGAGCAATGCTTGGGTTGTATTACACTCTATAGGTCTATGTGACGGGAGCAATGCTTGGGTTGTATTGCACTCTAGAGGTCTATGTGACGGGAGCAATGCTTGGGTTGTGTTACACTCTATAGGTCTATGTGACGGGAGCAATGCTTGGGTTGTATTGCACTCTAGAGGTCTATGTGACGGGAGCAATGCTTGGGTTGTATCAGTCTCTATAGGTCTATGTGACGGGAGCAATGCTTGGGTTGTATTGCACTCTATAGGTCTATGTGATAGGAGCAATGCTTGGGTTGTATTGCACTCTATAGGTCTATGTGATGGGAGCAATGCTTGGGTTGTATTATACTCTATAGGTCTATGTGAGGGGAGCAATGCTTGGGTTGTATTACGCTCTATAGTTCTATGTGATGGGAGTAATGCTTGGGTTGTATTACGCTCTATAGTTCTATGTGAGGGGAGCAATGCTTGGGTTGTATCACACTCTATAGGTCTATGTGACGGGAACAATGCTTGGGTTGTATCACACTCTAGAGGTCTATGTGACGGGAGCAATGCTTGGGTTGTTCACACTTTATAGGTCTATGTGATGAGGGCAATGCTTGGGTTGTATTACAATCTATAGGTCTATGTGATGGGAGCAATGCTTGGGTTGTATCACACTCTAGAGGTCTATGTGATGGGAGAATGCTTGGGTTGTATCACACTATAGAGGTCTATGCTAAAGGAGCAATGCTTGGGTTGTATCACAGTATAGAGGTCTATGTGATGGGAGAATGCTTGGGTTGTAGCAAACTATAGAGTTGTGTGACTGGAGCAATGCCTGGGTTGTATCACGCTCTAGAGGTCTATGTGACGGGAGCAATGCTTGGGTTGTATTACACTCCAGAGGTCTATGTGATGGGAGCAATGCTTGGGTTGTATTACAATCTATAGAAAATAAAGAAAAAAACTGCGCTTGGAAAAAGAAAAAAAGAAAAAGCAAGCTGCGGTCATAAGTGTGGCCCACCAAAATAAGTCAAAAAAGGAAAAACCGCGCTATAAAGTGATATAAACAATAGTCCAATTGTGAAGTCTCATATAAAGATAAATAGTCCCAATTACGGTCCAAGAAAAAAGGTAGGTATGTGACAAACTTCATCCAAAGTGATGGCGGACACAGTTTGCAGAACACACCAATATATATTGCGCTTACCAGAAGTAAGCCATAAAGGGCGAGTGGCTTTAACCCAGCCTGGGCCTTTAAATGTACACTCCAGATGAAGCAGGAAGGGCGCCCTCGTCCCGTGGATCCACAAAATATGGTCCGAAAAAAATATATAACAAAAATATAGCGTAATATTGTTTACATAAACACCACGCCAAACCAGAAAAGAAGTGACACTCAATTGGCCTTAAATCATGTGTGATCATATAAAATCCTATGCTAAATAGCTAGGACAATGTAGTGAGTATCATGCAATCATGCAAAAATAAAAAAATAAAAATAATCAAATATAAATGATTAAATATAAATGGGTGAAAAATACAAAGACTCCCAAAATCTGCTTACCAGATATAGTTGGACAGTCAACGTGTGTTAATCACCCCAAAGGTATGTGAAAGAAACTCCCACCAGGTGCTGAGAAAGCTAATAGTACGAGCTGCTTACCAGAAGACAGACCCTCATGTGCAGATACAGTGAGACCAGGAACAAAACACCAAAAGAGCAGATATTATAACGGACCTTAGGGAATGTCCCCTTACCAGACATGTAAAACAAAAGGGCAGATGTATTGCGGTCCCAGCCAGACTCCAGACCGGAACGGTATAACCACGTCTTGACCACTCAACCCGGACTCAGCTGGGCTGGAGCTGGCATGGTCAGGAACGCTGCTGAGGCTGCCGCTGCCGTCTTCTCACACGTCTTCTCACCTAACGTTTGAGAAGACGGCAGCGGCAGCCTCAGCAGCGTTCCTGACCATGCCAGGAACGCATGATATATGATCACACATGATTTAAGGCCAATTGAGTGTCACTTCTTTTCTGGTTTGGCGTGGTGTTTATGTAAACAATATTACGCTATATTTTTGTTATATATATTTTTTGGACCATATTTTGTGGATCCACGGGACGAGGGCGCCCTTCCTGCTTCATCTGGAGTGTACATTTAAAGGCCCAGGCTGGGTTAAAGCCACTCGCCCTTTATGGCTTACTTCTGGTCAGCGCAATATATATTGGTGTGTTCTGCAAACTGTGTCCGCCATCACTGTTTCCTTTGGATGAAGTTTATGTCACATACCTACCTTTTTTCTTGGACCGTAATTGGGACTATTTATCTTTATATGAGACTTCACAATTGGACTATTGTTTATATTACAATCTATAGGTCTATGTGATGGGAGCAATGCTTGGGTTGTATTGTACTCTATAGGTCTATGTGATGGGAGCAATGCTTGGGTTGTATCACACTCTATAGGTCTATGTGACGGTAGCAATGCTTGGGTTGTATTGCACTCTATAGGTCTATGTGACGGGAGCAATGCTTGGGTTGTATTGCACTCTATAGTTCTATGTGATGGGAGCAATGCTTGGGTTGTATTGCACTCTATAGGTCTATGTGATGGGAGCAATGCTTGGGTTGTATTGCACTCTATAGGTCTATGTGACGGGAGCAATGCTTGGGTTGTATTGCACTCTATAGGTCTATGTGACGGGAGCAATGCTTGGGTTGTATCGCACTCTAGGTCTATGTGATGGGAGTAATTCTTGGGTTGTATTACACTCTATAGTTCTATGTGACGGGAGCAATGCTTGGGTTGTATGACACTCTATAGTTCTATGTGACGGGAGCAATACTTGGGTTGTATCGCACTCTGTAGGTCTATGTGATAGGAGCAGTGCTTGGGTTGTATCACGCTCTAGAGGTCTATGTGATGGGAGTAATGCTTGGGTTGTATCGCACTCTGTAGGTCTATGTGATAGGAGCAATGCTTGGGTTGTATCACGCTCTAGAGGTCTATGTGATGGGAGTAATGCTTGGGTTGTATTGCACTCTATAGGTCTATGTGATAGGAGCAATGCTTGGGTTGTATCACACTCTATAGTTCTATGTGATGGGAGCAATGCTTGGGTTGTATCACACTCTAGAGGTCTATGTGATGGGAGCAATGCTTGGGTTGTATCACACTATAGAGGTCTATGTGATGGGAGTAATGCTTGGGTTGTATTGCACTCTATAGGTCTATGTGATAGGAGCAATGCTTGGGTTGTATTACACTCTATAGGTCTATGTGACGGGAGCAATGCTTGGGTTGTATTGCACTCTAGAGGTCTATGTGACGGGAGCAATGCTTGGGTTGTGTTACACTCTATAGGTCTATGTGACGGGAGCAATGCTTGGGTTGTATTGCACTCTAGAGGTCTATGTGACGGGAGCAATGCTTGGGTTGTATCAGTCTCTATAGGTCTATGTGACGGGAGCAATGCTTGGGTTGTGTTACACTCTATAGGTCTATGTGATAGGAGCAATGCTTGGGTTGTATTGCACTCTATAGGTCTATGTGATGGGAGCAATGCTTGGGTTGTATTATACTCTATAGGTCTATGTGAGGGGAGCAATGCTTGGGTTGTATCACGCTCTATAGGTCTATGTGATGGGAGCAATGCTTGGGTTGTATTGCACTCTATAGGTCTATGTGACGGGAGCAATGCTTGGGTTGTGTTACACTATAGAGGTCTATGTGACGGGAGCAATGCTTGGGTTGTGTTACACTATAGAGGTCTATGTGATGGGAGTAATGCTTGGGTTGTATCACACTCTATAGTTCTATGTGATGGGAGCAATGCTTGGGTTGTATTACACTCTATAGGTCTATGTGACGGGAGCAATGCTTGGGTTGTTTTGCACTCTATAGGTCTATGTGACGGGAGCAATGCTTGGGTTGTATCACACTATAGAGGTCTATGTGATGGGAGTAATGCTTGGGTTGTATTGCACTCTATAGGTCTATGTGATAGGAGCAATGCTTGGGTTGTATCACACTCTATAGTTCTATGTGATGGGAGCAATGCTTGGGTTGTATCACACTCTAGAGGTCTATGTGATGGGAGCAATGCTTGGGTTGTATCACACTATAGAGGTCTATGTGATGGGAGTAATGCTTGGGTTGTATTGCACTCTATAGGTCTATGTGATAGGAGCAATGCTTGGGTTGTATCACACTCTATAGTTCTATGTGATGGGAGCAATGCTTGGGTTGTATTGCACTCTATAGGTCTATGTGACGGGAGCAATGCTTGGGTTGTATTACACTCTATAGGTCTATGTGACGGGAGCAATGCTTGGGTTGTATTGCACTCTAGAGGTCTATGTGACGGGAGCAATGCTTGGGTTGTGTTACACTCTATAGGTCTATGTGACGGGAGCAATGCTTGGGTTGTATTGCACTCTAGAGGTCTATGTGACGGGAGCAATGCTTGGGTTGTATCAGTCTCTATAGGTCTATGTGACGGGAGCAATGCTTGGGTTGTATTGCACTCTATAGGTCTATGTGATAGGAGCAATGCTTGGGTTGTATTGCACTCTATAGGTCTATGTGATGGGAGCAATGCTTGGGTTGTATTATACTCTATAGGTCTATGTGAGGGGAGCAATGCTTGGGTTGTATCACGCTCTATAGGTCTATGTGATGGGAGCAATGCTTGGGTTGTGTTACACTATAGAGGTCTATGTGACGGGGGCAATGCTTGGGTTGTATCACACTCTATAGGTCTATGTGATGGGAGCAATGCTTGGGTTGTATTGCACTCTATAGGTCTATGTGACGGGAGCAATGCTTGGGTTGTGTTACACTATAGAGGTCTATGTGACGGGAGCAATGCTTGGGTTGTATCACACTCTATAGGTCTATGTGATGGGAGCAATGCTTGGGTTGTATTGCACTCTATAGGTCTATGTGATGGGATCAATGCTTGGGTTGTATCACACTCTATAGGTCTATGTGATGGGATCAATGCTTGGGTTGTATTGCACTCTATAGTTCTATGTGATAGGAGCAATGCTTGGGTTGTATCACACTATAGAGGTCTATTTAGTAGATAAAGGGACAGGGGATTATAGCGGTGCTAGGGTAAAAGAGATGAAAATAAGAAGGAGATGTAAAATTACAAATGTTTTATTTCACAATATTAAATACATAGAAAAAGCAGTAAAATGATTGGCCACAAAAAACATATATATTGCGTGTGACCCAAATACGGTAGGGTGGGCCAGATGGAGACGGCCTTCGAAGCTAGGGCTCGGTTTCCTACATGTTTCGCCAAGACATTGGCTTCCTCAGGGAACAAGAGCTTTTTGCAATATAAAAGGATCTATACATAGAGATACAAAAAACATTGTGTAAACAAACAAAAACGCTAGAGTATGGGCTGTGATACACATTGCTGGATGTTGGAATACTATGGCTGGACAATCTCACACAGGGAGGTACCCCAAAAGGACCCCGGGATTCCAAACATACCTGAACAACAGACACCCAGGGGAGGCGCGGCAAAGGACCCCCAGATGGGGGAAGGGCAGGCTGCACCGTATTTATGCTTGCAGGGGGCACACAGAGAACCTGGCGGTTAAATATATTGAAAGTTAGGAAGTGACAGAGACTGAGTAAGTTTAAGTGTGTATCGAACATTAATTTTGAAGGACAGGGAGGATAATGCATTATACATCAGATAGATAGGGCATGAAAGCCTCAAAAGAACTCACACTTAATATTTAAAAACAAGTTGATTGGTAGAAGGGAAAACGCCTGTAGGTGGATTCAAGGACAAACGATTGATGGAAATGTTGAACAGTGATCTGTGTAGGAGGACATAAACGAATAAAACGTTGCAGAGATTGTTTGGCAACCATTTTATAAAGGGATGGAAGGGATCACAAGAAATTGCTTACCCAGTGTGTTATTTGCAAGGCATGCGACTGTCACCGACCACTGTTCACATGCTTTGCATGGGAGTGAGAAATTAACAGGAGGTTACTAAGTCCTGAGAAGGGATAAACAAATGAGGGCTGGATTAGAGATGGAGGAACAGTTTGTTCCAGAGTGAAAAATGGGATGATGGCAAAAAACAGCTTACCTAATAGGCTCTTAGCAAGACATGTGGCTTTCAGGGATCGTTATTGGCAAAACTGCCATAAGAGTAACAGATTGAACAATATCAGGGAGTAGATGAGTCCTGAGAAAAGATAAATGGAGCTAAATTGGATGAAACGCAACGGTTTGTTAGGGGTGACTAGAAAGATAGATCACTGTCCGTGATTACCTTGATAGGATGTGCAGAGCGAAAGCAGGCGTATCCCTCGTCCAGCTGGTAACATAGGACAGGCCGGCTTCTTATATGCCCCCCCCCCACCTGATCAAATAATGATCAGGTGTGCGGACGCTAAGGAGAGGCGTCTGCGCATGCACACTAGATAGCACCCCGGAGCCTACAAGCTCCAGCATGCATCGTGCGCGCATGCTCCGATCCGCGGCCTCCGTGTGGCCAATGGGAGAGTGGAAGCGCCGTGGAGCGAAGTCCCTCGGCATCAACAAAACTCCATCCGCCGATGGAATACGGGGAGCCGGGCGGTACGAGCAGTGCGCGGAGACACCAGGGGCAGACAAGATAGTACTGCCCCGGGCGTCCATACAAGCAACAACAGCACTAGCTCCGCCCATCCCAGCAGGGGGCCAGAACCAAGCCCCGCCGTGGGATGGTTGAAGGGCAGGCAGCAAGAACAATCCGGGGATGGGACCCCCCGTAGTGAGATAAAACACAGGCGGAGGCGCAGGGTGAGAGGAGAAATCCCAAACGGCCCAATGGTCCCCAGGGGTCTATGGGGGCAGAGGGAGTATCTCTGCGTCTCAACCCGCAATGTCCAGCCACATAGACCATACGAGACATAGAGAACCACAGGGTCCTGGTTAAACAAAAAAAAGGAAGTAAATACAGATAAGCAAAAAAAATGTTCTAAAACTAATACAGATATGATTTATACATCAGAGCAAAAAATAACCAAGTAATAGAGTGTCAATTAAACAGTGTCATAGGATAAATGTACACAGGTAGATATTGATATAAGCATATTAAATAGATTGCTATTGTTACTGTAATGAAATGTCTAGCACTATGCTAAAGGAACACAACAACATTCCATGGCAGACAGATCAGAAGAGAGAAAAACAGAGGAGGGGGAATGGGCAGTAAAGGGAAAAAGAAAGAGAAAGGGGAATTAGAAGAAGAGATACTATAAATGGCGTGAGTGGAAAAGGGGACAGGTGGCATTTAGACACATGGGTCAATATAATAAATAAAATAGAGTTACTAAACGGGTATCGTGACTCACAGGAAAGGTTTGAAGCTTATGTGTTCATTAAGCCCAGGAAATTTTGTAGCCTGTAGGGTGTGGATCCATTTGGTTTCCAACTGTAATAATCTGTTATCAATGCTCCCGCCTCTGGCATGTAAAGGTACATGCTCGAGTGCAGAGAATCGAATAACATAGGGATCAGAATTGTGATGGGCGGCAATATGGCGATTTGATAGCCAAGTATATGACTCCCACACCATTAAACATCGGGTCACCTGCGCTACCGTGGGAGTCGTATACTTGGCTCAATGTCAATGTGGCTCGTACTACATTGGAAAAACCAAGCGTCCCTTCCAGGTTCGCATCCGAGACCACATTAAACCGCTATACAAAAACACCACTACTACAGCCATCAATCGCCATATTGCCGCCCATCACAATTCAGGTCCTGATTCCTCTATATAGATCTTTATATCACTAGAGGGGTCACCAGCAGGAGGAAGGAGGTCCTGATTCCTCTATATAGATCTTTATATCACTAGAGGGGTCACCAGCAGGAGGAAGGAGGTCCTGATTCCTCTATATAGATCTTTATATCACTAGAGGGATCACCAGCAGGAGGAAGGAGGTCCTGATTCCTCTATATAGATCTTTATATCACTAGAGGGGTCACCAGCAGGAGGAAGGAGGTCCTGATTCCTCTATATAGATCTTTATATCACTAGAGGGGTCACCAGCAGGAGGAAGGAGGTCCTGATTCCTCTATATAGATCTTTATATCACTAGAGGGATCACCAGCAGGAGGAAGGAGGTCCTGATACCTCTATATAGATCTTCTTATCACTAGAGGGGTCACCAGGGGGAGGAAGGAGGTCCTGATTCCTCTATATAGATCTTTATATCACTAGAGGGATCACCAGCAGGAGGAAGGAGGTCCTGATTCCTCTATATAGATCTTTATATCACTAGAGGGATCACCAGCAGGAGGAAGGAGGTCCTGATTCCTCTATATAGATCTTTATATCACTAGAGGGGTCACCAGCAGGAGGAAGGAGGTCCTGATTCCTCTATATAGATCTTTATATCACTAGAGGGGTCACCAGCAGGAGGAAGGAGGTCCTGATTCCTCTATATAGATCTTTATATCACTAGAGGGGTCACCAGCAGGAGGAAGGAGGTCCTGATTCCTCTATATAGATCTTTATATCACTAGAGGGATCACCAGCAGGAGGAAGGAGGTCCTGATACCTCTATATAGATCTTCTTATCACTAGAGGGGTCACCAGCAGGAGGAAGGAGGTCCTGATTCCTCTATATAGATCTTTATATCACTAGAGGGATCACCAGCAGGAGGAAGGAGGTCCTGATTCCTCTATATAGATCTTTATATCACTAGAGGGATCACCAGCAGGAGGAAGGAGGTCCCTATTCCTCTATATAGATCTTTATATCACTAGAGGGATCTCCAGCAGGAGGAAGGAGGTCCTGATTCCTCTATATAGATCATTATATCACTAGAGGGGTCACCAGCAGGAGGAAGGAGGTCCTGATTCCTCTATATAGATCTTTATATCACTAGAGGGGTCACCAGCAGGAGGAAGGAGGTCCTGATTCCTCTATATAGATCTTTATATCACTAGAGGGGTCACCAGGGGGAGGAAGGAGGTCCTGATTCCTCTATATAGATCTTTATATCACTAGAGGGGTCACCAGGGGGAGGAAGGAGGTCCTGATTCCTCTATATAGATCTTTATATCACTAGAGGGGTCACCAGCAGGAGGAAGGAGGTCCTGATTCCTCTATATAGATCTTTATATCACTAGAGGGGTCACCAGCAGGAGGAAGGAGGTCCTGATTCCTCTATATAGATCTTTATATCACTAGAGGGATCACCAGCAGGAGGAAGGAGGTCCTGATTCCTCTATATAGATCTTTATATCACTAGAGGGGTCACCAGCAGGAGGAAGGAGGTCCTGATACCTCTATATAGATCTTTATATCACTAGAGGGGTCACCAGCAGGAGGAAGGAGGTCCTGATTCCTCTATATAGAACTTTATATCACTAGAGGGATCACCAGCAGGAGGAAGGAGGTCCTGATCCCTCTATATAGATCTTTATATCACTAGAGGGATCACCAGCAGGAGGAAGGAGGTCCTGATTCCTCTATATAGATCTTTATATCACTAGAGGGATCACCAGCAGGAGGAAGGAGGTCCTGATTCCTCTATATAGATCTTTATATCACTAGAGGGGTCACCAGGGGGAGGAAGGAGGTCCTGATTCCTCTATATACAGGAGGACCTAATAAAGTGGCCAGTGAGTGGATATTTGAAAGCATTTGTACTTTACATTATTTCTTCACACGTGCCTAAAACTTTTGCACAGTATTGTACACAGCAAAATGTTGAATTCAGATATTTCCTTTATAATATTGAGCACTTCACATATTTGAAATGAACCTGATTAGTAATACAAATGTAAACAAATCCTCCGAAATAACAAAACTAATTTTCTCTGAAATAAAGAGATTTGAATTTGAATGCTGATTCAATATTTTTTGACTCGACTGAATTTATTTCAATTCAACAAATTTGAATGAAAGTCAAAAACAAATAAAAGAAACAAAACAAATTGAAGTAAAAGAAATGAGTTATAAGGTATCAAAACCATTTTCTTCATTCTGCACATTTCTACTTCATATAAATAAAGGAATTAAAAAAAAAAGTGAAAAGTCTTTTCTGTACTTTGTTACATTGAGGAAATTCCCGTCCTTTGAGTTCAGCCAATAGACAATTATAAACTAATAAATAAATATTAATGTTGCCATTGGTCCAGAAGAATTAAAAAAAAACTTTTATAAAGAATAGTCCAGTCTGATCCAATAGGAATGAACCATTGGCTGGCTGGTTGGTGGAAGGCTCAGTGGCGCCCTCTGGGTGTCCTCTCAGGTTCTGCCCTCAGTCATATCACTGTGGTGACCCCCCTTCCGTCATACATGTCCCGGGAAATGGGTTTATAATGCAGACAAGTTCTGATAGACGTTTCGTATTGGATCTGAACTCGGCGACATCCGAATATTTTATTTGGAGTCTCCGTAGAAGAGACAAATCTTTCCTGTAAGTAGACCATAGCGGGGTCCTTTGTGTATGGGGGTCCCGGGTCAGAAGGGGGGAGCAGATGGGACAATAGGACTTTATCACCCACACAGGACACAGGCGGCTGCTCCCACATGCTCCCCGCTCTGTAATGAGCCCCTCTCCCCCCAGGCTGATCACCCCACCCCCACCCATGACATCAATCACACATTCCTGGGACAGGGGGCACTACATGAGGGGGGGCACGGCAGGAGGGGGGGCATGACAGGAGGGGGGCTCAGCAGGAGGGGGGGCATGACATGAGGGGGTCGCGGCAGGAGGGGGAGGGGGCACAACAGGAGAGGGGCTCAGCCAGACACAATGAGGCCGGGATAGAAAGGGATCCATTATCACCGATATAATAGAAGAGAAATATCCGTCCTACAAAACCAGATCACCGTCCCGCCGAACGTTTATATCTCACAACTGACACCCGGGGAAGGTGCTGCACTTCTATATCCTGCAATCCTCGGAGGAGCCACCGGAGGAGCCAATCACCAAATACACAGCGAGCAACGCCTTCCGAGAACCCCGATCACTCTTCAATGACACAATGTAGTCATCTTTATCAATAAAATATCAACCGAGTCTACCAAAAACCCTTAACCCCTTCCATACCGGACACCTCCCCCCCCTCCTGCCCAGACCAATTCTCAGCGCTGTCACACTTTGAATGACAATCACGCGGTCATGTATTATTGTACACAGAGGACATTTTTATCATTGTTTTACACAGATAGAACTTTCTTTTGGTGGGATTTCATCACCAATGAAAAAAGAGCAACATTTTGAAAAAAAAATGTTGTCTGAGTTTCTGTTTTAATATTTTTGCAAATAAGTAATTTTTCTCATTTACTGATGTGCACTAATGAGGAGGCACGGATATGTGGCACTGATAGGCAGCACTGTTGGGCTACAATGATGGGCACTAATATGCAGCACTGATAGGCAACCCTGATCGGCACTGCTAGGCAACACTGATGAGGAGGCACAGATTGGCACTGTTGGGCTGCACTGATAGGCACTACTTAGGCTGCACTGATGAGGAGGCACTGATTGGCACGGTTGGCGCTGCACTGATGGGCACTGCTTAGGCAGCACTGTTAGGCACTGATGGGCACTGCTAGGCAGCACTGATGAGGAGGCACTGTTGGGCTGCACTGACAGGCACTACTTAGGCTGGACTGATTAGGAGGCACTGATTGGCACTGTTGGGGCTGCACTGATGGGCACTGCTAGGGAGCACTGATGAGGCACTGATGGGCACTGCTTAGGCTGCACTGATAGATACTGTTGGGCTGCACTGAGAGGCACTACTTAGGCAGCACTGATGAGGCACTGATTGGCACTGTTGGGCACTGCTTAGGCAGCACTGGTAGGCACTGATGGGCACTGCAAGGCAGCACTGATAAGAAGGCACTGATTGGCACTGCTTAGGCTGCACTGATAGGCACTGATGGGCAATACTAGGCAGGACTGATGAGGAGGCACTAATTGGCACTGTTGGGCTGCACTGATAGGCACTACTTAGGCTGCACTGATAAGGAGGCACTGATTAGCACGGTTGGGGCTGCACTGATGGGCACTGCTTAGGCAGCAGTGATGAGGAGGCACTGTTGGGCTGCACTGATAGGTAGCCCTGATGGGCACTGATGAAGCTGCACTGATAGCCACTGCTAGGCAGCACTGATGAGGAGACACTGATTGGCAGTGTTGGGCTGCACTGATGAGGCTTCACTGATATGCAGCATTGATAGGCGGCCCTGATGGGCACTGATAAGCAGCACTGATGAAGTTGCACTGATAGGCACTGCTAGGCAGCACTGATAGTGCAGCCCCAACAGTGCCAATCAGTGCCTCCTCATCGGTCCTGCCTAGTATTGCCCATGAGTGCCTATCAGTGCAGCCTAAGCAGTGCCAATCAGTGCCTTCTCATCAGTGCTGCCTAGCAGTGCCTATCAGTGCTGCCTAAGCAGTGCCCAACAGTGCCAATCAGTGCCTCCTCATCAGTGCTGCCTAAGCAGTGCCTATCAGTGCAGTCTAAGCAGTGCCTCCTCATCAGTGCTGCCTAGCAGTGCCCATCTGGCACTTTTGGGGCTGCACTGATGGGCACTGCTAGGCAGCACTGATGAGGAGGTACTGGTGGGCACTGATAGGCACTGCTTAGGCAGCACTGATGAGGAGGCACTGATTGGCACTGTTGGGCACTGCTTAGGCAGCACTGATGAGAAGGCACTGATTAGGCTGCGAAAGAACAAATAAATATCTGCGCTAACTGAAAAGAACACAAAAAGCAGCTAGCATAGTTTGTAGATTGCATCAAACATAAGTAAAAAAAGTCCAAATGCAGCGCTAAAATAAAATAAATTAAATGTCCAAATAATGATAATAGTCCATAGAACTCAATCAGCAATAAAAGATGATGTGAAACCTCCACCAAGCTTCAGTGTGTAAAGGGAAAGCACACCACACCCACGTGCTATCAGTCTGCTTACCAGAAAGATATAAAAAATAGGCGATGTACTCATATATTGCAGAGGGTCAGCAGCAAAACCAAATGGCACACTCCATCATGGGCAGGCACAGCATGGAAACAATCAGGTCACCACATATCAGAAGGCTCAGGACTCGTATTAAGGATGGACAGGTTGGTGCAGTCATCAGCAGGAACAAACCAGCAAACAGAAAGCAACAATAGTGAAGCCCGTAAGGTAAAACAGTCGTAGTTTATTGTAGTCTACTTACAGGTATGAAGTAAAAATCATCACAGAAAACAGGAACAATCCGCGGTTCTCAGCGTACTTGCATTGACCAGCCTGACATGTTTCATCCTATGTGGATATCATCAGAGGCGTAGCCAATGATGCAAGCACGCTCAAATATATAGTGCACTTCTTAAGTCATGCTGACCCCTGATAGGACAGCATGACACATACAACAGCTGTTTTTAATAGCACATTCCGGCCGCACCTGCGCACTACGGCCGTGCTGTCTTTAAACTAGGAAGTGCCAAGACAGTCACGATCGGCCGCACATGCGCAGTACGGCCGTGCGTTCCAGCATGGCAGGAAGACAAAACCAACCAGCCGCACATGCGCAGTACGGCCGCGTGTCCCAGCGCAACAGGAAGACAAAACCGGCCAGCACATCCCTTCAATATAAAGGATGGGAAGACCTGATTGATGCCGTCCCTGCTGGTTGATATGAACGACTCGACCGCGCATGCGCGGTACGATCTTACTAACCAGGAGTTATTTCATGCATGGAACAATGGAACCAGAGGGAAAAAAAGGGAAGGAGAAAATAAAACATGAACCATATATGTGCAATTAAGCTGTGCAAGGTAAAAAACAACAGCCTAAACCAGCCCAAATGTGTTTTCCCCATGATGGGCGGAACAAAGACACTGCCAGCCAAAAAGGGAAAAAAAACAATAAGGGACTGCACATGTGCCGTAACAGCATCCGGAGGGTGAGTGACACCCGAACCGGAAATAGCTATCAAGGCACATACGTGTAACACATCAGCAGCTACATAACTATAAGATGATAATCAAATGTTATTATACATCAACAATATAAAAACCTTCATAGACCAATACAAAGTATAAAATTTAAAAAGAATATATCGGATATTACAGAGAAAAAAGGAGGAAGTTCTCAGTCTAATATAGCGATAATATAAACCCTGAAAAATATGTGCATATATCCAGGGTGAAATAATAAATAAAAATAATAATGAAATGAATGAAAAATATTAAAAAATATAAAAAAATAATAGCAATATAAATATGGACACTGCCCCCAAGTGTCAAAAAATATACATGTATAAACAAAAATACATGTACTAAAAAAGTATATATTAGCTATTATTAATAAAACAATTTACATCCCAGTCGACGTTCATGCCAAAAGGGGTATAGCATTTTAGGTCGTATATCCAGCGGGTCTCTAATTTGGAGATTTCCCGTTTGGACGAACTCCCACGCCAGTGAGGGTTAATCCTATCAATGGCCACAAAGGTCGTTCCCATAGGGTTCTTATTGTGGTATTCCAAGTAGTGCCGGGAGACAGTGTGTTTCGGGAATCCCTTCTTGATATTGGCGATGTGCTCATTTACCCTAACATGCATAGCCCGTGTTGTACGGCCCACATATTGTATACCGCAGGGGCAAATCAATAAGTATACCACATTAAGCGAGGTACAAGTAATGAAGGTGTTAACATCAAAGACTCTACCCGTGGCATGAGATTTAAACTGGCATATTTTCCTGCTCTTGTTCTTATTGATAGCACAAACGTTACAACAGCGGCAAGGATGATAGCCTTTAGATTTTTGAAAAAAGGACACTCTATTAGGGGCGTCTAAAATGTTGGGTGCTACTTGGAGTTTAAGAGGGGGAACACCTTTAAATATGACTTGTGGCCGATCAGGAAGTACCGGACCCAACACCTTATCATTTTTGAGGACTCCCCAATGTTTAGTTAGAATCTTTTTAATCTCAGAGTGTTGCTGAGAATAGGTCGTGACCATTGAAAAATTATAATCAATCTCACTTGACGAGGATTTTTCTTTGATCTGTAAGATCGAAGCTCGATCTGTAGCGCCCACCTCATTGATAACTGTACTCAACTCATCAGGTGAATACCCCTTTTCAATGAACCTTTCTTTCAAAGTGGCAGCCTGTATAAAAAAGTCTTCTTTAAGGGTACAGTTCCGCCGTAGACGGAGGAATTGACTCCTAGGTACCGATTTGAGCCATGAAGGGTGATGACAGCTACCCTGCCCAATATATCCGTTCCTATCGGTACTCTTAAAAAAAGTAGACATATTAAATGCACCATCTTTGACTTGTATAGTTAGGTCCAAGAAATTAATTCTGCTGGTGCTGCTCTCAAACTGTAAAACAATACCCAATGGATTATCATTGAGTTGATGCATGAAGGTAGTAAGCGACGTCATGTCGCCATCCCACAGGAGGAGGATGTCGTCTATATATCTCCCCCAGAAGATCAATTCCGATCGTCTGTTGGAATAGACGACATCCTCCTCCCATTTAGCCATGAACAGATTGGCCATGCTTGGTGCAAATTTTGCACCCATGGCAACACCTCTGTTCTGGAGGTAGTGAACTCCTCCAAACCAGAAATAGTTATGAGTCATGGCGTATCTCAGTAAATCCAGGATAAAATCCCGTTGGGCAGGGATCAATTCAGCATCTCTATTCAAAAACTGTTCCACCGCTTCTAGCCCGTCTAGATGGGAGATAATGGTGTAGAGGGATGCCACATCAGCAGTGGCCATGATGTATCCCTCTTTCCATTCTAAATTTTCAAAAGTGCGAACTACTTGTGCAGAATCTTTAATGTAGGAAGGGGTGCCAGATACAAGAGGTTGTAGAAAACCATCGATATATTTACCGATTCTGGAGGTAATAGAGTCCAACCCGCTTATGATGGGCCTTCCCGGAGGGTTAACCAGACATTTATGTACCTTCGGCAAAAAATATATAATTGGTTTCCTAGGCGCCAGTGGGATCAAAAAATCTTTTTCCTTCTTGTTAAGCAGTTTGTTACGGAAACCTACTTCAATAAGCCCAGTGAGTTCCTTTTTGTATTTAAAGATGGGATCATGGCTTAATGGTATATAGGTGTCAGTGTCGGACAAGATTCTATTCATTTCTGAAACATATGAACTCTTGTCCATCACCACTATTCCTCCCCCTTTATCCGCGGGCCGAATAATGATATCATTCCTCTGTTTCAAGGATTCTAACCCTTCATGGAACCTCGTATCTTTATAATACTTCCTTATCTTTAACTTATCAAGATCTTTTAAAACTAGTTCCTTAAACACGGATATAGAGGGTGGCATAAACCCTGGCGGGTTGAAAAGAGAGGCATTCCTAAGGCCGGAGTGTCTTACTCCATCAGTCTCTATAAGAGAGGTGGTGGTAGCTTGAGACAAAAAATATCTTTTAATATTGACCTTTCTGATATATTTTTGTACATCCATAAAGGCTCCAAATTTGCTCAGGGGTTTATCCGGGGCAAACTTGAGTCCATGGTCAAGGACAAATTTCTCGTTGTCTGTGAGTGTGCTACTACTGAGATTAAAAATCCCAGCATCTCTTACACTCTTCGCCTTTTTCGATCGGTTCCTCCTCCCCCCTCTGGTCCCTCTCTTGGTTCTCCCCCCCTCTTGTTTTTCTGTGGGGCCTTGGGAAAAAAAGAGGAAGCGGAGGTAGATGGGCCAGAGTGGTGCGGAGGGCCTTGATTATAGTACTGGGGTCTTCTCGGGGGATAGAATCCAGGACTGTCCCAACCTGATCGTCCATACTCCTGATAAGCATTACCTGGAGTAGAGAGAGATGGATGTTGGACAATGTATCTATCATCGTAGCCACGATCATTATATTCTCTATAACCATCATGGTGTTCTTCAAGGGGTGCATAGCGATTATACACAGGGATGTCCTCCGGTTGTGCATAAGATGGGTGGTCATATTGTGCATAATCACTATTATTCTGTTTTTTATAGGGTGCCCCCTTGTATTGAGGGTTCCTGGAAGGAGGGGTTTTTTTATTGTTTACAACCCTCCTCCAACCTCCTTTGGGAGTATGGGCATTATTGGTTTCTCTATTATTGCCCTGAATGGTAGGTGGGACCGAGGACTTTATTCTTGTGGCTGGCCCGGGGGGAGGCACCGTTCCTCCTTCAACGGGAGTCGCCCACCTGACCTGCCATTTGAACACCTGGTTAGATTTATAGTCCTCCATGTCCCTCATATATTTTTTCTTCTTTTTAACTTTCTGGTCTAGGTCCTCTTTCTCAAGGGTTTTTCTAAGGTTGTCAGATTTGTTCTTATATTCTTCTGACTCTCTATATAGTGTTAGTTTTTCTTTAACTTCTGATATTTCCTCATCAAGTTTATTTAGTTTGCGCCTTTTTCTGGCAATCAAAAATCGCAGCAAATCAAGACCTACATCATTGAAGTATTTATACCAACCTGGGAGGTCAATTTCGTCTTCCTGAGGAGTGATCTCAAATCTCAGGCTCCTCGGTACCATGTTATCATCTAGATACTTCTCTAACAGAGCAATATCCCAATGTCCATGGACTTGGACTTTTTTACTTATGTTTGATGCAATCTACAAACTATGCTAGCTGCTTTTTGTGTTCTTTTCAGTTAGCGCAGATATTTATTTGTTCTTTCACTGTGTATTATTTGATTTGCCTAATATCAGCTGCTTACTCTTTATTCGTTTATTTACTTTTTATTCATTTTTTTATTATTCACTTTTTGCACTATTATGGATGTTTTTGAGTTTCGCAAATCACGATCTTTGAACCTTAAAGATGCTTTCAGTAGTGTGGAGGTTCAGCAGAACCTAGATATGGGAGGTCTTTTTGTGCGATTAAAAAATCTAATGGTTGCTGAAGTCCATGGACATTGGGATATTGCTCTGTTAGAGAAGTATCTAGATGATAACATGGTACCGAGGAGCCTGAGATTTGAGATCACTCCTCAGGAAGACGAAATTGACCTCCCAGGTTGGTATAAATACTTCAATGATGTAGGTCTTGATTTGCTGCGATTTTTGATTGCCAGAAAAAGGCGCAAACTAAATAAACTTGATGAGGAAATATCAGAAGTTAAAGAAAAACTAACACTATATAGAGAGTCAGAAGAATATAAGAACAAATCTGACAACCTTAGAAAAACCCTTGAGAAAGAGGACCTAGACCAGAAAGTTAAAAAGAAGAAAAAATATATGAGGGACATGGAGGACTATAAATCTAACCAGGTGTTCAAATGGCAGGTCAGGTGGGCGACTCCCATTGAAGGAGGAACGGTGCCTCCCCCCGGGCCAGCCACAAGAATAAAGTCCTCGGTCCCACCTACCATTCAGGGCAATAATAGAGAAACCAATAATGCCCATACTCCCAAAGGAGGTTGGAGGAGGGTTGTAAACAATAAAAAACCCCCTCCTTCCAGGAACCCTCAATACAAGGGGGCACCCCATAAAAAACAGAATAATAGTGATTATGCACAATATGACCACCCATCTTATGCACAACCGGAGGACATCCCTGTGTATAATCGCTATGCACCCCTTGAAGAACACCATGATGGTTATAGAGAATATAATGATCGTGGCTACGATGATAGATACATTGTCCAACATCCATCTCTCTCTACTCCAGGTAATGCTTATCAGGAGTATGGACGATCAGGTTGGGACAGTCCTGGATTCTATCCCCCGAGAAGACCCCAGTACTATAATCAAGGCCCTCCGCACCACTCTGGCCCATCTACCTCCGCTTCCTCTTTTTTTCCCAAGGCCCCACAGAAAAACAAGAGGGGGGGAGAACCAAGAGAGGGACCAGAGGGGGGAGGAGGAACCGATCGAAAAAGGCGAAGAGTGTAAGAGATGCTGGGATTTTTAATCTCAGTAGTAGCACACTCACAGACAACGAGAAATTTGTCCTTGACCATGGACTCAAGTTTGCCCCGGATAAACCCCTGAGCAAATTTGGAGCCTTTATGGATGTACAAAAATACATCAGAAAGGTCAATATTAAAAGATATTTTTTGTCTCAAGCTACCACCACCTCTCTTATAGAGACTGATGGAGTAAGACACTCCGGCCTTAGGAATGCCTCTCTTTTCAACCCGCCAGGGTTTATGCCACCCTCTATATCCGTGTTTAAGGAACTAGTTTTAAAAGATCTTGATAAGTTAAAGATAAGGAAGTATTATAAAGATACGAGGTTCCATGAAGGGTTAGAATCCTTGAAACAGAGGAATGATAGCATTATTCGGCCCGCGGATAAAGGGGGAGGAATAGTGGTGATGGACAAGAGTTCATATGTTTCAGAAATGAATAGAATCTTGTCCGACACTGACACCTATATACCATTAAGCCATGATCCCATCTTTAAATACAAAAAGGAACTCACTGGGCTTATTGAAGTAGGTTTCCGTAACAAACTGCTTAACAAGAAGGAAAAAGATTTTTTGATCCCACTGGCGCCTAGGAAACCATTTATATATTTTTTGCCGAAGGTACATAAATGTCTGGTTAACCCTCCGGGAAGGCCCATCATAAGCGGGTTGGACTCTATTACCTCCAGAATCGGTAAATATATCGATGGTTTTCTACAACCTCTTGTATCTGGCACCCCTTCCTACATTAAAGATTCTGCACAAGTAGTTCGCACTTTTGAAAATTTAGAATGGAAAGAGGGATACATCATGGCCACTGCTGATGTGGCATCCCTCTACACCATTATCTCCAATCTAGACGGGCTAGAAGCGGTGGAACAGTTTTTGAATAGAGATGCTGAATTGATCCCTGCCCAACGGGATTTTATCCTGGATTTACTGAGATACGCCATGACTCATAACTATTTCTGGTTTGGAGGAGTTCACTACCTCCAGAACAGAGGTGTTGCCATGGGTGCAAAATTTGCACCAAGCATGGCCAATCTGTTCATGGCTAAATGGGAGGAGGATGTTGTCTATTCCAACAGACGATCGGAATTGATCTTCTGGGGGAGATATATAGACGACATCCTCCTCCTGTGGGATGGCGACATGACGTCGCTTACTACCTTCATGCATCAACTCAATGATAATCCATTGGGTATTGTTTTACAGTTTGAGAGCAGCACCAGCAGAATTAATTTCTTGGACCTAACTATACAAGTCAAAGATGGTGCATTTAATATGTCTACTTTTTTTAAGAGTACCGATAGGAACGGATATATTGGGCAGGGTAGCTGTCATCACCCTTCATGGCTCAAATCGGTACCTAGGAGTCAATTCCTCCGTCTACGGCGGAACTGTACCCTTAAAGAAGACTTTTTTATACAGGCTGCCACTTTGAAAGAAAGGTTCATTGAAAAGGGGTATTCACCTGATGAGTTGAGTACAGTTATCAATGAGGTGGGCGCTACAGATCGAGCTTCGATCTTACAGATCAAAGAAAAATCCTCGTCAAGTGAGATTGATTATAATTTTTCAATGGTCACGACCTATTCTCAGCAACACTCTGAGATTAAAAAGATTCTAACTAAACATTGGGGAGTCCTCAAAAATGATAAGGTGTTGGGTCCGGTACTTCCTGATCGGCCACAAGTCATATTTAAAGGTGTTCCCCCTCTTAAACTCCAAGTAGCACCCAACATTTTAGACGCCCCTAATAGAGTGTCCTTTTTTCAAAAATCTAAAGGCTATCATCCTTGCCGCTGTTGTAACGTTTGTGCTATCAATAAGAACAAGAGCAGGAAAATATGCCAGTTTAAATCTCATGCCACGGGTAGAGTCTTTGATGTTAACACCTTCATTACTTGTACCTCGCTTAATGTGGTATACTTATTGATTTGCCCCTGCGGTATACAATATGTGGGCCGTACAACACGGGCTATGCATGTTAGGGTAAATGAGCACATCGCCAATATCAAGAAGGGATTCCCGAAACACACTGTCTCCCGGCACTACTTGGAATACCACAATAAGAACCCTATGGGAACGACCTTTGTGGCCATTGATAGGTTTAACCCTCACTGGCGTGGGAGTTCGTCCAAACGGGAAATTTCCAAATTAGAGACCCGCTGGATATACGACCTAAAATGCTATACCCCTTTTGGCATGAACGTCGACTGGGATGTAAATTGTTTTATTAATAATAGCTAATATATACTTTTTTAGTACATGTATTTTTGTTTATACATGTATATTTTTTGACACTTGGGGGCAGTGTCCATATTTATATTGCTATTATTTTTTTATATTTTTTATTATTTTTCATTCATTTCATTATTATTTTTATTTATTATTTCACCCTGGATATATGCACATATTTTTCAGGGTTTATATTATCGCTATATTAGACTGAGAACTTCCTCCTTTTTTCTCTGTAATATCCGATATATTCTTTTTAAATTTTATACTTTGTATTGGTCTATGAAGGTTTTTATATTGTTGATGTATAATAACATTTGATTAATCATCTTATAGTTATGTAGCTGCTGATGTGTTACACGTATGTGCCTTGATAGCTATTTCCGGTTCGGGTGTCACTCACCCTCCGGATGCTGTTACGGCACATGTGCAGTCCCTTATTGTTTTTTTTCCCTTTTTGGCTGGCAGTGTCTTTGTTCCGCCCATCATGGGGAAAACACATTTGGGCTGGTTTAGGCTGTTGTTTTTTACCTTGCACAGCTTAATTGCACATATATGGTTCATGTTTTATTTTCTCCTTCCCTTTTTTTCCCTCTGGTTCCATTGTTCCATGCATGAAATAACTCCTGGTTAGTAAGATCGTACCGCGCATGCGCGGTCGAGTCGTTAATATCAACCAGCAGGGACGGCATCAATCAGGTCTTCCCATCCTTTATATTGAAGGGATGTGCTGGCCGGTTTTGTCTTCCTGTTGCGCTGGGACACGCGGCCGTACTGCGCATGTGCGGCTGGTTGGTTTTGTCTTCCTGCCATGCTGGAACGCACGGCCGTACTGCGCATGTGCGGCCGATCGTGACTGTCTTGGCACTTCCTAGTTTAAAGACAGCACGGCCGTAGTGCGCAGGTGCGGCCGGAATGTGCTATTAAAAACAGCTGTTGTATGTGTCATGCTGTCCTATCAGGGGTCAGCATGACTTAAGAAGTGCACTATATATTTGAGCGTGCTTGCATCATTGGCTACGCCTCTGATGATATCCACATAGGATGAAACATGTCAGGCTGGTCAATGCAAGTACGCTGAGAACCGCGGATTGTTCCTGTTTTCTGTGATGATTTTTACTTCATACCTGTAAGTAGACTACAATAAACTACGACTGTTTTACCTTACGGGCTTCACTATTGTTGCTTTCTGTTTGCTGGTTTGTTCCTGCTGATGACTGCACCAACCTGTCCATCCTTAATACGAGTCCTGAGCCTTCTGATATGTGGTGACCTGATTGTTTCCATGCTGTGCCTGCCCATGATGGAGTGTGCCATTTGGTTTTGCTGCTGACCCTCTGCAATATATGAGTACATCGCCTATTTTTTATATCTTTCTGGTAAGCAGACTGATAGCACGTGGGTGTGGTGTGCTTTCCCTTTACACACTGAAGCTTGGTGGAGGTTTCACATCATCTTTTATTGCTGATTGAGTTCTATGGACTATTATCATTATTTGGACATTTAATTTATTTTATTTTAGCGCTGCCTTTGGACTTTTTTACTGATTAGGCTGCACTGATAGGCACTGATGGGCAATACTAGGCAGGACTGATGAGGAGGCACTGATTGGCACTGTTGGGCTGCACTGATAGGCACTACTTAGGCTGCACTGATGAGAAGGCACTGATTAGGCTGCACTGATAGGCACTGATGGGCAATACTAGGCAGGACTGATGAGGAGGCACTGATTGGCACTGTTGGGCTGCACTGATAGGCACTACTTAGGCTGCACTGATGAGGGGGCACTGACTGGCACTGTTGGGGCTGCACTGATGGGCACTGCTTAGGCAGGACTGATGAGGAGGCACTGATTGACACTGTTGGGTTGCACTGATGGGCATTGCTTGGGCAGCACTGATGGGCAATACTAGGCAGGACTGATGAGGAGGCACTGATTGGCACTGCTGGGCTACACTGATTGGCACTGTTGGGGCTGCACTGATGGGCACTGCTTAGGCAGGACTGATGAGGAGGCACTGATGGGCACTGCTTAGGCAGCACTGATGAGGAGGCACTGATTGACACTGTTGGGTTGCACTGATAAGCACTGATGGGCAATACTAGGCAGGACTGATGAGGAGGCACTGATTGGCACTGCTGGGCTGCACTGATTGGCACTGTTTGGGCTGCACTGATAATCAGTGTAGATGCCCCTGTCACAATTGCCGGTTCCCGGCTCTCCTCTCCTCATGCTGTGACAGCGCGTGAGGAAAGGAATGCTGATAACCGCCAAGTGTGTTCATTTATTTTTTTATATTAATTTTCTTTTATTAAACAAGAATGTTGCACATAATAACTACTTACAGTTATAGGTAAACAATACAGGACATACAGAGCGCACATACACCAACTAACCATTCCTAGCAAATGACCATCACCAATAGTATGTATGCACTAAGAGTGCCCACAAAATCACGTAGCTTCTGTTATAGCTGGTCCACATTTCTTACTTTGAACAGGACTTCAGGCATTAAGCATTTAAAGTAAAGTGGTTTATCTAATCTTTATTTATGTATAAAGTTTTGACATAAAAACAAAAACAGATCCATGAACCAGATAAGACAATAAACAGGTCTGAGTAGGTGATAGTCAGTACAAGTATACGATTGTCCAGATGGGGGATCGTGAGACAAAAGAAGCATCAGGATCATGTTACATCAGATGAGCCTTATCACAATTAAAAGTCTCACATCCCCCTACATGCATTAATGCTTAAGACTAGGGATGAGCTCGATGTTCCGGTCTAACATATGGGGGTCCACCCGATCGCCGAAGAGTGAACATTATGGGGTGTTCACGGCAAATTCGAGCGCCGCGGAACACCCCATAATGCACTGCGAGATCGCAGTGCATTGCTGTATGATGATTGGTCAAAGTATGCACCTGACCTGCGTGCTTTGGCCAATCCCAGAGCCCACTGCTAAGAGAGACATAATTGGCCAAAGGCAGGGTGCCTTTGGCCAATCATGGCTCAGGGGGACTGAGTCCACGCCCCACACTATACAAGACTGCCCACACGGCGGTTGCGTAGTGTTGTTCGTGTGGACGGAGACATAGCTTGAGTTAGATTACGCAGGCAGGTTATTCAGTTAGTGGCAGTGTATTTGATGTATACAGTATATATACAGTCAGTCTAGTATATATATATATATATATATATATATATATATATATATATATATATATATATATATATAATGTGCATTTAGCATAGACTATATATTCAGTGTTTACTCTATATTCAGTCAGTGCAGGCTGTGTATTAATATATATACTCTGCATCCAGTGTAGCCTATATCTACAGTTAGATACCTAATCTATATCTACAATACAGTGCATTCCGTGGTGTACTGTTTCTAATACACTTCTGGTGGTGTACACCGTACACAATACAGTGCAGCCCTAGTGCAGTTGCTACTACTTTTCTTGTGGTGTACACAATACAGTGCAGTTGCTACTACTTTTCTGGTGGTGTACACAGTACACAATACAGTGCGGTGTGGTGTTGCAAAACAAAATATACATCATGTCCGGAAGGCCACCAAGGAGAGGCAGACTCTCACAGGCCACTAAAAGAGGGCAAGCAGCCTCTGTGTCTACAGTCAACAGTGCTGGTCGTGGACACGGTGCATCCTCTGCAGGTGGCCGTGGGGCACGCTTGTCCTTTTTTTCTGCTGCTGGTCGTGTTATTGAGCCACAACATGTAGAAGAGTTGGTGGAGTGGATAACAAAGCCATCCTCATCCTTATCATCCTCTGTCACCCAGGCTCAGAGTAGTTTGCCTTCCAATGCAGCTGCCAAAGCGGCCTATTCCACCGGCTCCTTGTCCACAGTCACTCCTTCCGTAGCCCCACCATCATGCACGGAGGAGTCCCAAGAATTAATTCAATTCAAGAATTAAATTCAAGAATTCAACCACAGTGTCGGGTACATGCTGATGGAGGATGCGCAGCGATTAGAAGACTCCGATGTTGGTTCCCAGGTTGAGGAAGGGGTGCCCAAGGACAAGAAACTGTCAGTCATGTTTCCACAGCTGCAGCATACTGCCAAGTTTGCTCCAGTGACGAGGAGGGAGGGGATGATGAGGTCACTGACTCTACTTGGGTGCCTAAGAGAAGAGAGGAGGAGGAGGAGGCACAACTCCAACAAGGCAAGATGTCCTCTATGGGGCAGCTTAAGGGCAGCCATCCTACTGCATCACACTGCAGAGCTCTGCAGATGCAGGGTGCTGCTGACTCCCCACTGACCTTTAAAAGTTCCTTGGTGTGAGCCTTAATTGACACGTGTGCAGTAGATTGCCCCATTGCTGTTTGCAACCTTTGTCTGAAGCGGATAAAGCATGGCCAGAACAGCAGCCGCTTGGGCACCACATGCTTGACCAGACATATGACGACCTGCCATGCAGTCCGTTGGCAACAGCACTCGAAAGACCCACATCAAAGAAAAAGGCAGACTTCTCCTTACTCCTCATCTGGGATCTCCAACCCCACTATACCTCCAGTCCTCTCGAAAACCTGCACTGAGAGGAATGAAGGTATAGCAATAGGTGTCCCAAGTACTTGCAGCCAATCTGCTATCAGTACACCACCATCTGATTTTAGCAGGCAAATTTCCCTACCCCAGTTTCTGAACCGTAAAAATAAATTTGGTCCCAGCCATCCACATGCTCAGCATCTGAATGCTAGCTTGGCCAAATTGCTAGCACTGCAACTGCTGCCTTTTCAGCTGGTAGACTCTGCCCTAGTGAATTTGTGGAATGTGCTGTACCTCAGTGGCAGGTTCCAAAACGCCATTTCTTTTCACGGAAGACCATTCTGGCTCTCTACTGGCATGTGGAAGGCAATGTTTTGGGCTCGTTGGACAGGGCGGTCAGCAGTAAGGTGCATATTATTGCTGACTCATGGTCCAGCAGGCATGGGCATGGACGTTACCTTTCCTTCACGGCACACTGGGTAACTCTGCTGGCAGGGAAGGATGCAGGACAGGGTTCAGTATTGTTGGAGCTTGTTCTGCCACCACGCCTCCAAAATGCTAGTCTTGATTCTGCCACAGCTCTCTCCTCCACTCCCTCCTCTTCTTTTTTCTCTATGGCCTCTTCTGCAGATTTGTCCTCTGAACCAGCGGTGCTCTGTAAGCGTTCAAGGGGCTATGCAAGCAGTCAGGCAAAAAGATGCCATGCGGTGCTTGAGTTGGTCTGCTTAGGGGACAGGAGCCACACTGGGGCAGAGATTCTGTCAGCTCTGCAGGGGCAGGCTCAGAGGTGGTTGACGCCATGCCAGCTTCAGCCAGGAATGGTTGTTTGCGTCAATGGCACCAACCTTCTCTCCACCTTCCGACAGGGACACTTGACCCATGTTCCATGATTGGCACACGTCTTGAATTTGTTGGTGCAGAGGTTCTTGAGCAGGTACCCGGGCTTACAGGATCTCCTGAGGCAGGCCAGAAAAGTCTGTGGTCATTTCCGCCGGTCATACAATGCCAGTGCTCGGCAGGCTGACATTTAAAGGGAATGCAACCTGCCCACCAACCACCTCATTTGTGACATGTCCACCAGGTGGAACTCAACGTTGGCAATGCTGCAGTGGCTGCACATGCAGCTGAGGGCCATCAATGAGTACCTGTGTGAGTATGGCACCAGGACAGGGTCAGGGGAGCTTGGCTTCTTTTTGCCACGCCAGTGGCTACTGATCAAGGATGCATGAACTGTCCTGTCACCATTTGAGGAGGCCACAAGGATGGCGAGCAGCGACAGCAATGCATTAGTGACACTGTCCCTCTAGTCTAACTGTTGGAGCACACGCTTCGTGGAATAATGGACAGGGCACTTGAGGCAGAACAGCGGGAGCAAGAGGGGGATTTCCTTACCTCTCAAGGCCCTCTTTATCCAGATAGCATTCCTGTGGGCCCGACTAACACACAGGAAGAAGAGGAAGAGGAGGAGGATTGTGTCAGCATGGATGTGGAGGATAACACTCAGCAGCAGTCTTCAAGGGATGGTTTTAAGTCCCCAGAAACCCAAGGAGTTGTACGTGGCTGGGAGGAGGTTGTTACAGATCATGTGATCCTTAGTGACCCAGAGGACTCCGAATCGAATGCCTCTGCAAACTTAGGCTGCATGGCCTCCCTGATTCTGCAAAGCCTGCAAAAGGACCCTAGGATTCATGGCATCAAGGAAAGGGATCATTACTGTCTGGCAACCCTTCTTGATCCACATTACAAGGGTAAGGTTGCAGAACTCATCCTGCCTTCACAGAGGGAGCAGAGGATGAAACATCTTCAGGAGACCTTGAAGAAAGGTCTGTACAATGCATTTCCAGACCCTGGTGCTGGACAACGTGTTGCTGAGGCTTTGTTCAGTCAGAGGAAGAGCGGTGGAGAAGGTGGCCGGCTGACCGATGCCTTTAAACTATTTTTCAGTCCTCAGCGCCAAGGTCTGATCGGTTCAAGCAACCATCACCAGCGTCTGCATTACATAGTGCAGGAATATCTAGGGGCAAGAGCAGACTTGGAGACCTTTCCAACAAAGCATCCACTGGGTTACTGGGTCTTGAGGATGGACCACTGGCCAGAACTTGCTCAATATGCAATTGAGCTACTGGCCTGTCCTGCAACCAGCGTTCTTTCTGAATGCAGATTCAGTGCTGCTGGAGGGTTTGTAACGGATCATAGAGTGCGCCTGTCCACAGACTCCATTGATAGGCTCACATTCATAAAAATGAATCAGTCTTGGATCAGCAGCTATCAAGCACCTGATGCTGATGTAACTGATTGAATTTTCTATGGATGTGGGATCCTTTGAAGACTGCCTATGCTGACTATCCTATTCCTCCCCAATCTTGATGATGCTAGCTTCCAACAATATTTTGGTTTAGGGCACCACGACCACTACCCAAGGCCCATTTTTTCTGCCCCTGTTTAACAGGGGCATGTAATTACAATTTTTGATCTAATATTTCACAGCAGGGCCCGTTCCTGTGCCCACCAAGAGTAAATGTGAGGGCTTACAGTGTTATGGCATCACCACCACCACCACCACCAAAGGCCCAATTTTTCTGCCCCTGTTTAACAGGGGCATGTAATTACAATTTTTGATATAATATTTCAATGCAGGGCCCGTTCCTGTGCCCAACAAGAGTATTTAGAGTATAAGAGTATAAGGTAGTTCAATGTCTAGAATTTCTTTGATCTGGGATCTGATGTTTTGCCAGTAGGGCTTCAGCCTGGGGCATTCCCACCAAATGTGTTGGCATGTGCCTCTGTGTCCGCACTCCCTCCAAGAGGCATCCGACGCAGTGGGGAAGATCTGCTGCAATTTGGAGGGGACCCTATACCAATGGGTTAGTATCTTATAACCATTTTCCTGCATTTTCGTGTCCACAGAGCTAGAATGGGTAAGGCGGTACAGGTGGTCGAGTTGGGTCTCAGAAAACTCATGTTGCAGGTCTCTATCCCACTCCGTTACATAAGCAGGTCTCCCCTTAGTCTCAAGCGACTGTAGCATTCCATATAGCAGTGAAATGGAATGAGGAATTGTCGAGGTTGACATACATAGTTTCTCGAATGGGGACGCCGAGGTGGGAGAGCGAATGGTCTGGGGCTCTGAATGAAATGTTGGAGCTGTCGGTAACACCAGGCCTCCATAGGGAAAGTGCCGTACTGTGCTTTCAGATCATCCAGAGGCAGCAAGCCATTGCCTTGCACAAATCTGCCACATTGCATCTCCCTATCGGCGGCCCAGGATCGGAAAAAAGATTGGTGTTCCCCTGGAGCGAACCAAGGGAAACCCCCAAGGGGAGTAAGGGGGAAGAATTGCGGAGCGAGCTGTCCCTGACTGTTAAGGGCGCCCCACCGTTTCAGGGCATGAATGGCTGTGGGAGAGGTAAACTAGGACAGGCCACGGCTTTCCCTAGGGAGCCAAGGGGCATGGGAGAGGTTACGACCCGCTAAAAAAAATTCAGTGGGGACCTACAATTTGGTGGATACACTATGATACCAATCTAGGACCCGTTGAAGTGCAACTGCTTCGTAATATTTAAGAGGATTGGGTACACCCAAGTCTCTCATCCGCTTAGGGTGTTGCAGAGTGCGGAGGGCCAGGCGAGGGCATTTCCCATTCCAAATGTATTTCAAAAACAAGCTGTTGAGGGTCGAGAAAAAAGATCTGGGTAGTGAGATGGGCACCATTTGCAAGTAGAATAGAATACGGGGCAACACATTCATTTTCAAAATACTGACTCGGCCCATCCAAGTGAATGTTGTACGATCCCACCCTTGCAGGTCCGCTTTGACTGTCGAGAGCAATGGGTCATAATTGCAAGTATATAATTGACTGCAGTTGGCTGGGAGGTAGACCCCCAAATATTTCATGGCTGTACGGCACCAGGTGAAGGAGAAAGATGCCTGCAATTGTGTGCGCACACCCGGAGACATAATCAGTGGTAGGACTTCTGATTTATTATAATCATTCTTAAAATTCGAGAAGTTGAAGGCCCTCAGCTCTGCCATAATATTAGGAAATCAGGGGATCGGACACATAGAACAGGACGTCGTCCATGTAGACAGACAATTTGTGTTCCGTAGGTCCCACAGTGAACCCCCTGATATCCAGATTCATTATTATTTTATTAAGCAGCGGTTCGAGGGTGAGAGCAAATATGAGAGGGGACAGGGGGCACCCTTCCCTCGTGCCATTATGTATAGGGGACGGGTCTGAAAGTACACCATTCACCTTAACTCTGGCTTCTGGAGAGCAATATAGGGAAGCTATCCAGGCGAGCATGTTTCGACCTAGGCTAGGACCATCCGGAGGTAAGTCCAATCCACCCTGTCCAAAGCCTTTTCGGCGTCAGTGGAGAGTAGAAGATAGGGTGGATGGTCTGTCTGGAGTTCAGCCCAGTGAATCAGCTGGATCGTCCGATTAGAATTGTCTCTCGCCTCCCACCCGGCAATGAACCCTCGTTTGATGGGGGTGAACGATCGTCGGTAAAATTGGTTTGAGGTGGTTAGCCAGAATCGGTGCCAATATCTTAATGTCGGTATTCAGGAGCGAAATTGGCCTGAAATTGCCGGGGACAGTGTGGTCTTTCCTGTCTTTTGGAATGACCGTAATGTGGGCCAATAGGGCCTCCTTAGGTGCAGCGGAACCCGACGCTAATTAATTAAAATAGTCGCACATCTGGCTTGACAAGAGCGAATTAAATTTGCAATAATAAGCGTTTGTGAAGCCACCTGGGCCTGGGCTTTTCCCCTTCGGAAGGTCTTTTATAGCCGCCTCAAGTTCTGTCGTGGAGATGGGGGCATCCAGCTAAGTTGTAGTCTAGGAGGGAATCTGAAGGAACTGAGCTTCTCCTACGTATTGCAGAATTCTCTCTGTCTTCTATGGCTCCATGGATCTGGGGGAGGGTAGCAGGGAGGTTATAGAGCCTGGCATTAAAATCTCTAAAGGTGTCTGCTATTTTTGAGGAGTGCACCACTGAATGTCCCGCCATTGTTTGGAGCTTGTGGACATGACCCGAGGTGCATTGTCGCCCAAGGGCTCTAGCTAGCAGTCTCCCGCATTTATTACCGAATTCATAGAATTTATAAGAAAGATGTCGCAATCGGGTTCGGATTCGAGTGTCAAGCAGCTGGGCCAACTCCTGGCAAAGAGAATGTAGCTCCGCCGTCAGCTCTGGAGTGGTGTTCCGCTTGGGCAAAAGCTCAGATGAGTGAATTTTCATCAAGAGTGATTGCAAATCTCCCTCCCTGGCCCTCTTTAGTCTGGAGCCCCGGGAGATAAGCTCCCCACGAACCACTGCCTTGGGTGCCTCCCGTATGGAGGCGATCCCTACATCTTCCGATATAGTGATATAGTGCCAAATATCAGTTTCTGTGTGACTGCATCATCTAGGATGTTCTCGTTAAGGCGCCAGCTCCAGGACTGTGCAACCCAAAGTCAGTGGGGGCAAGGTGATGGAGATGGAGCATGATCCGAAGTTGTAAGGGAGCCTATAGATGCGGCCGAGAGGGACTCAAGAGAAGACTGATCCATCAACAGAAAGTCTATCCGGGTGTAGACATTGTGAACAGCCGAATAGTAACTGTAGTCCCTCACCGCTCAGTGAGAGATCACATGGTAAAGGGCCAATGAAATTGTTCCTTTACCCTGATAAGAGAGCACGCCCCAACAGGTGTGCGGGGGTGTGGTTTTGGGAGGATGTCCATGGAGGATGTCTAAGTTTCTGTTTAGAAATTTTTGCAGATAAGTCATTTTTCTCATTTACTGATGGGCACTAATGAGGAGGCACGGATATGCGGCACTGATGGGCAATGTTGGACTACACTGATATGCAGCACTGAAGGGGAACTGCTAGGCAGCACTGATGAGGAGGCACTGTTGGGGCTGCAATGATGGGCACTGCTTAGGCAGCACTGATAGGCACTGGTGGGCACTGCTAGGCAGCATTGATGAGAAGGCACTGCTTAGACTGCACTGATAGGCAATACTAGGCAGCACTGATTGGCACTGTTGGGCTGCACTGATAGGCAGCACTGATTGGCACTGTTGGGGCTGCAATGATGGGCACTGCTTAGGCAGCACTGATAGACAGTACTAGGCAGCACTGATTGGCACTGTTGGGGCTGCACTGATAATCAGTGTAGATGTCCCCGTTACAATTGCCGGTTACCGGCTCTCCTCTCCTCATGCTGTGACAGCGAGTGAGGAAAGGAATGCCGATAACTGGCAAGCATGTTTATATGTGATCAGCTGTGATTGGCCCTTTACCTCGATAAAGCGCGCCACAGCAGGAGCGCAGGGGGGGCGGGGTTTAGGGAGGATGTCCATGGATGTCCTCCCAGAACTAGATGACTGAGTGCGGTCGGGAAATGGTTAAAGT
The DNA here is from genome assembly GCA_037952835.1 of Lithobates septentrionalis. NCBI lineage: Eukaryota > Metazoa > Chordata > Amphibia > Anura > Ranidae > Lithobates > Lithobates septentrionalis. The sequence continues at coordinate 67,798 of JBBDGP010005273.1, forward strand.
GATTCTAAAGGAAAAAAATAATAAACATGCAACACTTACCGGCTCTGTAATAGATTTGTACAGAGCGG
>JBBDGP010005274.1:0-51448 GCA_037952835.1 Lithobates septentrionalis
TTGCCAACGCTTTTCGGGTTTCTTACTCCCCTCCCTTCATCAGGCTTAAATAAAAGCTGTTGAAGGATTCGCCAGACTTCACCAGCTGCAGAAAGGGATTGAGACTTTTAACATGTAATTATCCTAATTTTTATATCCAGTTTGAGTCCTGCAATAGCTACTTTTTTAAAGGGTTACTAAACCCAGGAGCCTGCAGTCACTATATCTGGTCTCCCCAGGAGCCTGCAGTCACTATATCTGGTCTCCCCAGGAGCCTGAAGTCACTATATCTGATCTCCCCAGGAGCCTGCAGTCACTATATCTGCTCTCCCCAGGAGCCTGCAGTCACTATATCTGCTCTCCCCAGGAGCCTGCAGTCACTATAATCTGCTCTCCCCAGGAGCCTGCAGTCACTATATCTGCTCTCCCCAGGAGCCTGCAGTCACTATATCTGCTCTCCCCCAGGAGCCTGCAGTCACTATATCTGCTCTCCCCAGGAGCCTGCAGTCACTATATCTGCTCTCCCCAGGAGCCTGCAGTCACTATATCTGATCTCCCACTACACAGAACATGGAATTATTTTAGTAAATATAAACTGCTAAATACCTTTTCTCATCAGCAGTATATAGCAGTCGGGTTAAAGCTCGTATGAGGCTGCATGGCTCCTGACCCTCTGTCTGGAAAGTGCCGATTGGCCCTGTGCTGATCACATGCACTCTCCCAAGAAAAAAACTCTCTAGCAATGCGCACCAAACTGAGCATGTGCAGAGTGACTCCAAAGACTCTGTAGTATCGAGATGGATTGGGGACAGTGGAAGAAGGGGAGGATCAGAGAAGACAGGATCAATGGCCTTTTTACACAATGCGGAGGATTAACCCCTTAGGTTCCACAGTGAGTATATCGAGCATGCTTTACTGCATATACAGACAATTTTATTGTTATGAGTTTAGTAACCCTTTAAGCCCTGATGAGGGGGGTGTATCTTGAGAAACCTAAAACGCGTTGGATAATGAGTTCACTATATGTTTTGGAATAAAATCTCCCATTTGGATTCCAACATTTTGGGTGTGGTGCTCCAATTCCTTGGTCCAACCAATATACCGTGTTGTGTTTTTTTTTTTTTTTTCTTTTTTTTTTTTTTTGTTTCCACCCCCTCCCAAGGTTTTCCGTGGAGGTCCCTCATTTTAGGGAAGCAGCTTAAACATGACCCAGATTTCCCAATGGAATAATAGAAATTTCTTAGATCCCCTATATATCTATGTGTGTGTGTGTGTGTATGTGTATATATATATATATATATATATATATATATATATATATATATATATATATATATATATATATATATATATATATATATATATATATATATATATATATATATATATAAAAAATTTTTAAAGCAGAGGCCCTAGAGAATAAAATTGTGGCTTTTGCAATTTTTTTTTTTATGCCACACAGTATTTTCCCAACATGGTTCAAATCTAAACTCTGTGCAGCATTAAGGAGCCCTCCTCCCAGACAGGAACAAAGTCCGCCCTGCGGTTGTGTTGTATCCCCATTATACCTTCTTGCTGCTGTTCTCAGAAGTCGTATCCAGCAATGGGAGGATCTCTGTTACTGGTTACAACTTCTGGCTGTACAGCAGTCTGCAAGTGTGTTCACATCCGCCGCATGTGGCCCCTTGCCAGCCCTGCTTTGTGAATCAATATGCTGATTAATTGATTAAATTAACAGTGAATTTCATTTTGCTGGCAGGGTCATAAAAAAAAATCTAGTTTTGGGTTAAAGAGTTGCCCCCCCCCCTTTTTTTTTAATGAAATGTAGCATTTCAACACTTGCATATTTTCACTTCTGCCCTGTAAAAGCAGAAAGCCTTTCGGTGTGTCATTAATTAGAAGTCGGCCCAGGGGCCCGCTGTGTGCTCTGGGCTTGTTTCTGGGATCTGGTGTATGATTTCCAGCTGTTCTCCAGGCGAGCGCCGAGTCCTCAGGTGCCGGGACATTTCCCCTCCCGCTTTAATGCTCCGGGTTTGATTGCCCGAGTTGTTAAACTGCTCTGATCCCTTTCCTGTCAGCACTAGTTATTTCTCCAGAAATGTGGAGTGCTCGAGAAAATAAAGCCACTGCTTTAGGTAGAGCTTTACGTCCTCTTCCTGCCTGCTCACTTAACTGGCAGCCTGCCTGCAGGTGGGGAGACGGCTCCGACTGAAAAACACCGCCTGCCACTCAGTCACATTTTCTCTTTTGCGGTGGTGTTGTGGGGGTCCCCCAAAATGAAATAAACTTTTATTTTTGGTGGTTGCAAAAAGACACCTTGCATATCGGGCCCTGTCCGAGGAAGTAAAACTTTAGAAAGGTAACGCACTCTGGTATTTGGAGCACTCTGGTAGTAAGAGCGTTTCTTGATGTCGGCACCCCTGTTGGATATTGGTCTCCCTTTCTGGCCAAGTAACACAAGCAGAATTAAAAGGAAACTTGCAGCAATTAAAAAAAAGGGGGGGGGACTAACCGTTCCTCATTTTGAAAAACCTCTTGTAGTCCACCAGCCCCCCTTTACTTAGCCCGATCGTTCCTGCGCTGGGGACAAGCCCACCCACTCCAGCCGGTGTCTCTGGTCCTAATTGGATAGAATGATAGCAGTGCAGCCATTGGCTCCCGCTGCTGTCAATCAAATCCAATGATGCGGGAGCCAGGGGGAGGAGCCGAGTTCTGCTGTCTGTGTGAATCGACGCAGCAGCAGGACACGGGAATGTGCCCGCACAGGTGTCCCCTGAGGGAGAGAGCTTCCTTGACGGGGCACTCAAGAAGAGCAGGAGCGCTGCTGAGGGACCCCAGAAGAGGAGGATCGGGGCCATTCTGTGCAAAACTAACTGCACAGAGGAGGGAAGTATGACATGTTTTTCGTTTTTGTTTGTTTTTTCTTTTTTTTTTTTAAACTGAACCTTTTAGTTATCCTTTTAAGCTTAAACACATATGGTCTACTTAAAAAAAACAAAACCTTATTTTAATAATAAAAAAAAAAAAAAAAAAAAAAAAAGGTATGTCCCAAACTTACCTGCTCCTGTGTAATGGTTTTGCTTAGAGCAGCCCCGATCCTCCTCTTATTCTGGGGTCCCCCACCGGCAGCCCTGACCCCTCCTCTTTGGCAAGTGCCCCTACTGAAAGCTGCTTTCTATGAGGGCACCCGGGCGTGCTTGCTCCCGAGCCTCCTTGTCTGCGCTCCTGTATCACAGCATTTGATTGACAGTGGTGGGAGCCAATGGCTCCCGCTGCTGTCAATCTTCCCAGTGAGGAGGAAGACAGTGGTGAGAGGCGCTGATCTCGTGCTTGTCGCTGGATCGGGCTCAGGTAACAAAAGGGGGGAGTAGGGGGAGCTTCAGCACAGAAGGTTTTTCACCTTATTGTTTAGAATGCATTAAGGTAAAAAAAAAACTCAAGGCTTTAGAACAACTTTAGGTGTGAGCTGCAAAAGTTCATTTTGGTTGGGTGCTCTTTCTCCCCAGACCATGCAATTTGTGTATAAATCAAACACAGTAACTTGGGTCTGAACGTTGGGAGTGCTTATTTTTTTATGATTGCAAAATGAGCAAACGGTGTGACCAAGCAGTGGGCAAAGTGAATAGAGTTCTGGGACGCATCAGAAGAGGGATCACCAGCAGGAGGAAGGAGGTCCTGATTCCTCTATATAGATCTTTATATGACTAGAGGGGTCACCAGCGGGAGGAAGGAGGTCCTGATTCCTCTATATAGATCGTTATATCACTAGAGGGGTCACCAGCAGGAGGAAGGAGGTCCTGATTCCTCTATATAGATCTTTATATCACTAGAGGGGTCACCAGCCGGAGGAAGGAGGTCCTGATTCCTCTATATAGATCTTTATATCACTAGAGTGGTCATCGGCAGGAGAAGGGGAACACCGATCTCCTGTAGGATTGCAGTAAATGTATAAAATGCTGCACACACAGGTGACGGGTCACAGATGGGTATCTAACACCTTTTGTTATTTGGGGGGGTTTGTTCTGTCCAGGCATAGAGTCGGTGATCTTTCTCTTTGTTTGGAGTCTTGTGTTCTGCCATTGGGTATGGAACGTCACATACATGCCTCCAATAGATTGACACGCTATACTGTAAAGCAAGTCAAAGTTTTGCTTTTCTTGTGTATTATGAGTTGTTTTTTTCAGCCCAGCAGTTGGGCACTCGGTGGGATTTATGAACATGTGGCCCCTCCTGAAACCATGTGAGGAACCCTCTGAAAAGCAGGGCACTATTTGAGGACAATAGGCCGTCCTTGCAGGTAGGAGATGCGGTTATGTTTAGAAGAAGTTGTCCTAGATTTTGAGTTGAATAACACGCGGCTCTGCTTGTCTTCAGTCTGACTCCAGCTGTGGCGGAACTATGAATTCCGAAAAGCAGCAGCAGGTCACCTTTTTTTGTGCTTTTTAATTCAAACCTCTATTTCCTCGTAGCTGCCCATCTCCGGGGTCTGAGGCTTGTACTCTGATGCCCACGCTTCCACCTCCGAACCAAAGTAAATATTCGACTGATCGGATTGCCAGAGATGTTGTGTTAGAAGCAGCAATGTTCTCTGTGCTGCATTACAAAGCAGTTTGTTGATTTGTGGAGAGGCCGCAGCAATCCCGCACTGTCAGAACAGCAGTCAGAGTGCTGCAGTGTAAGTGATCCTGATAGGTGGGCTCTGATTGATGAGAGAAGTTTGTCTCCAAAGTGACAGGAGGTTTATAGAGGTGCCACTCAATGCGAACACGGGAATTACTTGTCAGCTCACCTGCCGAGCAACAACAGGAAGAGGAGAGCTGCAACTTTGTGTTTTTGCACCAACTCTGTGTGTTTTTCATCAATCTTTATTAGTCAACTTCTTCCTCTCAAAGCTAAAACATTGCTGGTTTTCCTTTTTTTTGTCTCCTTTTTTTTTTTTTCTTTTTAAATAAATCAGACTTGAATGTGGCCTACAAAAAGTAAGGCTTTGTAGAAAGAACATTATGTACTGTATGTTCCTTATGTATTTTATATCCCTCTCGTGGGCAAAGTTGTGTTTTTTTGTTTTTTTTTTGTTTGTTTTTTTTAATTGCAGAATTTTTTTTTTTTCCTACGGCAGTCTAACAGTCTCAGGAAAATTAAAATTTTTAAACCTGAAATTAACTAGACTACAAAGTGATTATTTTGCAGCATTGTTTATTCTTAGTGGTCCCCTATCATGCATCGGGTTAAACCCCCTTTTTGAATTCAGAACGGACTTCATTCCAAGAATGGATTTAGCAAGAAGCTTCCTATTGCATTTAGTCCATGCCCCATAGCATCACACGTTTTACCTCCAATCTGTTAACCACATATTGATTATGAACCTATTATTGCACCTTGTCTCAGAGGAGTTAGGCTTTGTATGACACTCTAACCATCTGTAGATATCAAAATTCCTCACACCAGTGTTTTGGGTTTTTTTTTAGTCTTCACTCAGTTTGTTTTAGTTATCTGCTTAGTTCCAAATGCCATTTTGTTGGTCAACAGCTAAATGATTCATGTGGGATAATATTCAAGCCAGCTCCAAAATCTCAAGCTTCTCGTTATGCACTCTAGTTGCCGAACACTGCAATACACACACACACACGCACAGCTCCCTCCCCAGTATCCATGTCACTGGTGAGATCTACTCTCCAGTACACACAGCTCACTCCCCAGTATCCATGTCACCAGTGAGATCTACTCTCCAGTACACACAGCTCACTCCCCAGTATCCATGTCACCAGTGAGATCTACTCTCCAGTACACACAGCTCACACTCCAGTATCCACGTCACCAGTGATATCTGCACTCCAGTACACACAGCTCACTCTCCAGTATCCATGTCAACAGTGAGATCTACTCTCCAGTACACACAGCTCACTCTCCAGTATCCATGTCACCAGTGATATCTGCACTCCAGTACACACAGCTCACTCCCCAGTATCCATGTCACCAGTGATATCTGCACTCCAGTACACACAGCTAACACTCCAGTATCCATGTCCCCGGTGAGATCTGCACTCCAGTACACACAGCTCACTCTCCAGTATCCATGTCACCAGTGAGATCTACTCTCCAGTACACACAGCTAACACTCCAGTATCCATGTCACCGGTGAGATCTGCACTCCAGTACACACAGCTCACACTCCAGTATCCATGTCACCGGTGAGATCTACTCTCCAGTACACACAGCTCACTCTCCAGTATCCATGTCATTGGTGAGATCTGCACTCCAGTACACACAGCTCACTCTCCAGTATCCATGTCACCAGTGAGATCTACTCTCCGGTACACACAGCTCACACCTCATTATCCATGTCACCGGTGAGATCTGCACTCCAGTACACACAGCTCACACTCCAGTATCCATGTCGCCAGTGAGATCTACTCTCCAGTACACACAGCTCACACTCCAGTATCCATGTCACCAGTGATATCTGCTCTCCAGTACACACAGCTCACACTCCAGTATCCATGTCACCTGTGAGATCTGCTCTCCAGTACACACAGCTCACACTCCAGTATCCATGTCGCCAGTGAGATCTGCTCTCCAGTACACACAGCTCACACTCCAGTATCCATGTCACCTGTGAGATCTGCTCTCCAGTACACACAGCTCACACTCCAGTATCCATGTCACCAGTGAGATCTACTCTCCAGTACACACAGCTCACACTCCAGTATCCATGTCACCGGTGAGATCTATACTCCAGTACACACAGCTCACTCTCCAGTATCCATGTCACCGGTGAGATCTACTCTCCAGTACACACAGCTCACACTCCAGTATCCATGTCACCACTGAGATCTACTCTCCAGTACACACAGCTCACTCCCCAGTATCCATGTCACCAGTGAGATCTACTCTCCAGTACACACAGCTCACACTCCAGTATCCATGTCACCGGTGAGATCTATACTCCAGTACACACAGCTCACACTCCAGTATCCATGTCACCAGTGAGATCTACTCTCCAGTACACACAGCTCACACTCCAGTATCCATGTCGCCAGTGAGATCTACTCTCCAGTACACACAGCTCACACTCCAGTATCCATGTCACCAGTGATATCTGCTCTCCAGTACACACAGCTCACACTCCAGTATCCATGTCACCTGTGAGATCTGCTCTCCAGTACACACAGCTCACACTCCAGTATCCATGTCACCAGTGAGATCTACTCTCCAGTACACACAGCTCACACTCCAGTATCCATGTCACCAGTGAGATCTATACTCCAGTACACACAGCTCACTCCCCAGTATCCATGTCACCAGTGAGATCTACTCTCCAGTACACACAGCTCACACTCCAGTATCCATGTCACCAGTGAGATCTACTCTCCAGTACACACAGCTCACTCCTCAGTATCCATGTCACCGGTGAGATCTACTCTCCAGTACACACAGCTCACTCCCCAGTATCCATGTCACCAGTGAGATCTACTCTCCAGTACACACAGCTCACACTCCAGTATCCATGTCACCAGTGAGATCTATACTCCAGTACACACAGCTCACTCTCCAGTATCCATGTCACTGGTGAGATCTACTCTCCAGTATAGTGTTCAGATGGCTTCACACAATATTTTTACACTCTCTTGTTTTAAGTTTATCATCTGCATTTTGTGAAGTCCTACCCAAACACTGGTCACATATCTGACTGAGATACAGGAGAGTGTTCAATCACACTGAAATATGGCTGGCCAGCGTTCTCATTTGTTGAGGCCAAACAAAAATGATCCAATGTGTCCTATATCCACTTCTCATGTTATATCCACATCCAGACACCTTTACGCTCATTAGATTGGACAGGTTGGTGACAAGCTCTCTTCAGCTTCATTGAGATGTGAAGGTCAGATGTTGAAAATTCTAAATCCAATGTCGTGTAGTTCCAGCATTCTGTACTCCCCGGTCCTGGCACACTTTTGCTCCAGTAGATAAGAATGAGAGGTTTGCTTCCTGCACATGTGCAGATTATAATCCCAGCAAACGTATTTCTCTTCCCCCTCATCACACATCTCATTCCAGAGCTCTCAGAAAGGTCAGACTGTTTCCAGCCTCTCTGGCAGCTTCGATGAGACTCCTCCGTCTCTGGGAATGGAGGTGACAGGGTGGGGACACGGGGTGCAGAGTGTCACCCTTCCACGTCTGCTATCATTCACAACGACAGAAAAACACCGGCTAGAATTGACTTTGTGTCCAGAGTCGAGCGCTTTCAGACGTCAAATATTTGAACAGCTGCTGGACGTTTTCACTGGCGCACGCTCAGAGGCGACAGCAGGAAAGCCGGGGTCATCCTCCGCAGGGACACGGTTTTAAAACTGTCACCAAATGTGTAACACTGGCAGAAGGCACCGTGGGTAGTTTCCTTCACCTTGATTTCTGGGAATAGCCGTCACCTGGACATGCGAAAAAAGCTTTTATGAGAATTGTTAATCACATTAATGATCATCTGGGTGAAGACTTGCCCTGAAACGTCACATCAATTTGCTGCTTCATTTTATTGGATCCCTGGAGTGCAGTGCAGATTGTTAAAAATTTTCTGAATGTTCTTTATCAGCCGCCTCGTAGGATTTCATTTTTCTTCGATGTCTGCCGGACTGGAACTCTGTAACCATCACCAATGTGAAGGCTCCAGTCTGCAGATCCGTGCATCTCCTGCCGCCCATTCATTTCTTCCCCAGACTGCATCTGATTGTCGAATTTCAGACCTAACTAGTCCTAAAAATGTGTCCCTTTGCCAACACCTATGCCAACTAACCTGTCTAGAAGATAAAGTGGTTCTAAAGCAAACGGTCCCCGCCCCCTTTCCTTACTTGAGCCCACCCGACCCAGCGATGTGCACGAGCACAGCTTCTCCCGCCGCTGTCTCTCTCCTCCATTGGACTGATTGATAGCAGCGAGAACCATTGGCTCCCCCTGCTGTCAGTCTAATCCGGTGATATTGGGGGGCTGGACCGAGTCCCGCTGTCTGTGTCAATGGATGCTGCAGCAGGACTCAGGAGTGAGCATGCACAGGTGCCCCTAGGGAAAGCGGCTTTCCCTGGGGGGCACCCGATAAAGGGGAGGGGCCTGGAGCACCGGCAGGGCTGACCTTACTTTGTTACTTTCTGGTTTCTTGGCTAGGTAAATGATGTCATACATCTCAGTAGTCTGAAGGAGGGGCTTTCTTAGCTAAACACACCCTCCTGCATGCATGCCTGAGCTAGGGGCAGGGGGATTCCAGGAAGTAAATGCTACATAAATCATTTGCCCTTTTTCAAAAATGGCCGCAGCTAGAAATGCTAGTAGGGATTTTTCAAAGTTTTTTTTTCTCCACAAAATAAAGCATGGAGACATGGATTTGGGGGGAGTTTGCTTAGAATAATAACGAATAACCAGTGTGTTTGGTTTGTGGTGTTGGAATGCAGTGAAGATCCACTTTAACGCTGGGGATGCCGAGCTGTCAGTGTTCACGCAGCTGGTTCAGCGGTTTGGGGGATTTGAATTTCCCGCTCTTCTCTGAGCGGCAGTTCCAGGATGGATCAGAGAGGTGGTCATTGGTCAGCACCGTCCACAGAGCATCGCTATTGCCCGTCCTGGAAGAGCTGCACAGAGAGAAGGGCATTCAAATCGCTGGACTGGCCACATGGGCTCTGAACGTAAACACACGCATTGGGCTCCTATGCATGCAGACACCGATTGCGATACACCGGTTACATATCGCCGCACACACCAGAGTGATCGCAATAATTCTATCACCAGACCACACCTCCATAACACCAAACTGGTGACCTATAGGGGGCTTTTAAAGTGGTTGTATACCCCCAATGCGGAAGTTGTACCTATAGGTAAGCCTATAATAAGGCTTGCCTACAGGTACTGTAAATCTCTCCTAAACGTGCGCAGTTTAGGAGATCTTTACCTTGCAGTGCACCGTTAATGTCAACAGCCCATGCGCTGTGAAGAAATGTCCCACCGTGCCATTTCTTCCCTAGCAAGTGCCGTGACTGGCAGCTCCCGCGACTCCGGCCACTGACAGAGCCGGAGTCCGCGGCCCCGAAAAGGAAGAGAGTTGAAGATGGAATGCGGGGACAGCATGGGCTTCGTTGGCAGGTAAGTAGCACATAATGGGCTAGTATGTGATGCATACTAGCCCATTATGCTTTTAATTTGGATGGGGGGAAAAAAGAGGCAGTAAATCCCGTTGGGGTTGCACATGGAAAGTATTGGGTACTGAAGTTTGTCACCATTTCCCGTGCGCACGCAAATTTAAGGTTTGATGTGTTGGGTATCTATCTACTCGGTGCAACCTCGGCTTTTATATTTTACCAACAAATTGGGTAATTAATTGCGTTTGTGTGCTCCAAATTTAATTTGAGGTATTTTTTGTTTTTACTGAAATGTATTCTTTCCTAGACCTTTGCAGTTATATTGTGTAAATTGGAACTACTGCTTTTATTCTCTAGGGCAGTGATGGTGAACCTTGGCATCCCAGATGTTTTGAAACTACATTTCCCATGATGCCCCACTACACTGCAGAGTGCACGAGCGTCATGGGAAATGTAGTTCCAAAACATCTGGGGTGCCGAGGTTCACCATCACTGCTCTAGGGTGTCTGCTTTCAGAAAATATCTCCTGTTTAGGGGGTTTATGAAATCTTCAGGCCTAAAATGATTTTTTATAAGCATGTGTGCAAAAAAGAAAAAATAAAAATCTAAGAACGGCTCTGGCAGCGAAAGGATGAAGGGGGAATAGGAAGAAATCCTGTGATCTGAGGCTGGATGTCGGGTTTGCACTCAGCAGATTTTTACGATCGGTCATGTCAAATAGAAGATAAGAATATGATGAAATCGCAAACGACGTCCTGCACAAAGTTTGATGAAATAAGAGGCGTCTTTAGGGGGGGGTTGTTTTATGTTTCGGGGTAGAATTCTCTGTATATGTCGGTGTTCGGTGTGTTTTATTGTCTGGGGAAAAATGACAAGCTGTTCTTTACACGTCTCTTGATTTTCTTCGTTCCTCAGGTTCCGGTTTTATCATGTGCAGCAGTAAAGAAACGCACGACAGCGACGCCGACTTGGACGTTGATGGCGATGACACACTGGAATACGGCAAAGCACAGTATCCTTTTTTTTTTTTTTTTTTTTTTTTTTTTTGGTGTTATTGAAGCGAGGGGGCTGACACCCTCCTCCTGTCTCCTCCATGTCCTGTGTCTGATCTTCCATATGCAAACAGTTCTCTCCACAGCCAGTGTTTAAACAGCGGCCATATTTACTGCGCCACCTGCTGCCCTGCTGCGCCTTTGCCAAAATGCATTCTGCGAGCTGTGTCGTAGCATGTGCTTCTGTGACAAGGTCGCCGTCTGCCATTCTGGAGGCCACCGCTACTACAGAGACTTTGTTTTTCTTCAAACAAGCAATTTGGGGGGGGCTGGGCTGTGTTCCAGGATAACCCTGTTCATATCATAGGACACAAGAATAGCGCCGTAGTGTGATGTTACTTTTCAGTCTCCAGTAGCTCAAAAAGAACGGAGAAATTCTTCAGCCTGACAGACATAAAAACACACAAAGTGTTGGGTGCAAAGCGTGTCTAAGAAAGCCCAGCACTAGAGCTGCACTGGCAGATATAAAATCCAGACGGGCACCTTCTCTTCTACAAGAGCAAACCACCCATTTCCCCCCCACCCCCCGCTTCAATGAGTGTGTAATTCAATATCCTGCTGTTTTTTGTTTTTTTTTTCCTCTGTGTACCCCCCCTTCTTCCTTTTAATAAGTGTCCCTGTTTTGTGCAGAGCAAATTCACCGGAGCTATTGTGCCCAGTAATAATCTGACTACATTCATTTTTTTTTTTCCAGTGCCATGGTTTTCTCCTTTTGATTAAAGGAAACCTGAACAAATTCCTCCCCCTAAAAATGTTTTTTTCCTGGGGTGTGTGTATGTAATCTAAATCGGGGTTCCCAAAACTTTCTACACAGGGCCAGTTTATGTTCCTTTAGGCTCATCAGTGTGATTTATATAATGCCTCATCCTTGATGGTGAGTGTGAGTAAAAAATTACATAGTGCCCCATCATTGGTGTCAGTGGGGGGAATAGTGCCCCATCATTGGTGTCAGTGGGGGGAATAGTGCCCCATCATTGGTGTCAGTGGGGGGAATAGTGCCCCATCATTGGTGTCAGTGGGAGGAATAGTGTCCCATCATTGGTGTCAGTGGGAGGAATAGTGTCCCATCATTGGTGTCAGTGGGAGGAATAGTGCCCCATCATTGGTGTCAGTGGAAGGAACAGTGCCCCATCATTGGTGTCAGTGGGAGGAATAGTGTCCCATCATTGGTGTCAGTGGGAGGAATAGTGCCCCATCATTGGTGTCAGTGGGAGGAATAGTGCCCCATCATTGGTGTCAGTGGGAGGAGTAGTGCCCCATCATTGGTGTCAGTGGGAGGAGTAGTGTCCCATCATTGGTGTCAGTGGGAGGAGTAGTGTCCCATCATTGGGGTCAGTGGGAGGAGTAGTGTCCCATCATTGGGGTCAGTGGGAGGAGTAGTGTCCCATCATTGGGGTCAGTGGGAGGAGTAGTGTCCCATCATTGGGGTCAGTGGGAGGAGTAGTGTCCCATCATTGGGGTCAGTGGGAGGAGTAGTGTCCCATCATTGGTGTCAGTGGGAGGAGTAGTGTCCCATCATTGGTGTCAGTGGGAGGAGTAGTGTCCCATCATTGGTGTCAGTGGGAGGAGTAGTGTCCCATCATTGGTGTCAGTGGGAGGAGTAGTGTCCCATCATTGGTGTCAGTGGGAGGAGTAGTGTCCCATCATTGGTGTCAGTGGGAGGAGTAGTGTCCCATCATTGGTGTCAGTGGGAGGAGTAGTGTCCCATCATTGGTGTCAGTGGGAGGAGTAGTGTCCCATCATTGGTGTCAGTGGGAGGAGTAGTGTCCCATCATTGGGGTCAGTGGGAGGAATAGTGTCCCATCATTGGGGTCAGTGGGAGAAGTAGTGTCCCATCATTGGGGTCAGTGGGAGGAGTAGTTCCCCATCATTGGTGTCAGTGGGAGGAATAGTGCCCCATCATTGGTGTCAGTATGGGGAGTAGTGCCCCATTGTTGGTGTCAGTGGGGGGAATAGTGGCTCGAATCACTGGAAGGAACGATGCCCCAGAGGCTGGAAAAAGACCAGCAAAGGGCCTCATCTGGCCCAGAGGCCCCAGTTTGGAGACCATTGATCTAAATAAAGCGTATGCCACGTAGGAATTCATGTACACAGATAGTGATTGGTCTCTCAGAAATGCACTGTAGCCCTGTTGGTGGATAAGTGGTGTCAGCCCTGCCCCCTACTCAACCAACCTCACTGTTTCCTTCTCCGCAGCATAGGGACTAATTGACTTGTAGTCCAAGATGAGAACAGGGAGGAGGGGTGAGAACAGGGAGGAGGGGTGAGAACAGGGAGGAGGGGTGAGGGGTGAGAACAGGGAGGAGGGGTGAGAACAGGGAGGAGGGGTGAGAACAGGGAGGAGGGGTGAGAACAGGGAGGAGGGGTGAGAACAGGGAGGAGGGGTGAGAACAGGGAGGGGTGAGAACAGGGAGGAGGGGTGAGAACAGGGAGGGGTGAGAACAGGGAGGAGGGGTGAGCGGTCTCTTTAGGAAAGCGCAGGCAGAGGGCGCAGGACACGGGACGGTTTTGAAGTTGTCACTCAGCAGGTAATTTTTGCACTTATTGAACGGATCGAACAAATCACTTCTAATTGTGTATTTACAGTCCAAGAGGGAGAAAATAAGATGATTGTTTGGATTTACACTTTAAATGTCTGAGCCGAAGTCGGTTTTCCTTAGCGACTTGTCATCTAGGTACACGGAAGCGGACATCATCCCGTGTACCGGGGAGGAGCCTGGAGAAGCCAGGGAGCGGGAGGCACTTCGAGGAGCCGTGTTAAAGTGAGTGCAGCTCCTTGTATTGGGGGGTGTGCATGTACTGGGGTCACCCCCTCTTCACAGTAGTCTTCCCACCCCGCCGTGTATGAGGATTATCACCTTCCAGCTTGTTCCATGTATGGGGATTGTAACAAACTTTGAAGATTTCTACATTTTGTTGTTCTGAAGAAATAGCTGTTTGTTTCTCTGTGTCCATGTGTGGAGTAAATGTAAATGGGAGTGACTTTACAATTGTCAATCAGCTGCTGCACCTGCAGGGTTCTAATGGGGAAAGTGGCAGGGTCTGCATCCCTTTTAGATGTGATTCCCCTTTGGGGACATTTTATGTTGCAGGGGATTCCCAAAATCTGACTTGTATCTTAGTGCAGACTTCCACACTGGGGTGGCTTGAGAGACGCTTTACAGGTGCTATTTTTAGCGCTAAAGCGCGCAAAACGCGCCCCAGTGTAAAAGGGATCTAATAACCTTCAATTACAATATGACTTGTATAGCAATTCTACATTAGATTATAATTAATATTATTATCATTATTATTTTATTTTTATTTGCATTTTTTTTTTCCCTGCACTAAAGTAGTTGCCCCTTTTTAACCTCTTCAGCCCCAGAAGCATTTACCCCCTTCCTGACCAGGCCAGTTTTTGTGATAAGGCACTGCGTTGCTTTAACTGACCATTGCGCGGTCGTGCGATGTTGTACCCAAACAAAATTTATGTGCTTTTTTTTTTTTTTCCCCCCACAAATAGAGCTTTTTCTTTTGGTGGTATTTGATCACCTCTGCGGTTTTTATTTTTTGCGCTATAAACTGAAAGAACAACAATAATTTTGAAAAAAAAAGCAATATTTTTAAATTTTTGCTATAATATCCCCAAAAACTATTTAAAAAAAAAAAAACGAGTTTCTTCCTCGGTTTAGGCCAATATGTATTCTTCTACATATTTTTGGTGTAAAAAAAAAAATCGCAATAAGCGTTTGATTGGTTTACGCAAAAGTTATAGCGTCTACAAAATAGGGGATTTTATTTGGCTTTTTTTTTTTCTTTTTTTTTACTAGTAATGGCGGTGATCTGCGATTTTTGGCGGGACTGCGACATTGTTGTGGACAGATCAGACACTTTTGACACTATTTTGGGACTATTGACATTTATACAGAAATCGGAGCTAAAAATAGCTACTGATTACTGTATAAATGTCATTGGCAGGGAAGAGGTTAACGCTAGGGGGCGATCAAGGGGTTAAATATATGTCCTAGGGAGTGATTCTAACTGGGCGGGGGGGGGGGGGGACTGACTAGGGGAGGAGACCGATCGCTGTTCATACTTTGTATGAACAACAGATCTGTCTCCTCTCCCCTGACATAACGGAGATCGGTATGGTTTACATTGACAGATCCCTGTTCTGTCTCTCTCAGGAGCGATCACCGGGCACGCGCATCGGCTCCGTCGTCGCACCGCGGGCCCCCTAGTGGTTTTAAAGCAGCCGACTTACAGCTACAGCAATTTGCCCAGGGGAGCCAACCTGCCGCAGTATATCTGCAGCAGCTGGTCCTCTAGTGGTTAAAGGTTTAGTTCACCTTCACTGTCTATACAGATAATGGGCGCCTGTATATAAAAAGAGACTGTGCTAAATAGCAAAAAAAAAAATGGTCTGGTCATGAAGGGGGTAAAACCTTCCAGAACTGAGGGTGTTGCATATCCAGGTAGTTATATTTCAAGTGAAAAACCAGACTGTGGCACATCTCACCATCAGACCCTCTCCTACAGTTCTGACATTTTACTCCCTAAGAAGCTCTTAGTCCTGAAGACCCTTGGAAGGGGCAGGAGACGGTCTGACCGGGAGTGATGGGCTGCAAGTCTGACTTTGTCAGTTTGCAGTTTGGATTGCTGGATATTAAAGAGGAGCTGCAGTCTGCTCACATCATTTGTAATAAAAACATCTTCGCCATTCTGAAGCTTCCCTCCAACCACTTTGCATATTATTTTATATACACTGTGATTCTGGACTCGCCAAATATGCTGCAGAAATCTCCCTCCACTGAGCCTGACTGCAGCCATTTTAACTGTGGGCAGCTGAAGCTGCTGCCTGTTCACTTCCTGGATTTACACAGAGGCACACCTGCAGCTCTCATTGGCCCTCTTATGACTCAAGCCCCTCTCCCTTCCTGGCAAACTCTCAGGAGGGAGTGAGAGCTGTGTATGATGTCATAAGCCTGGACTAATGACCAGACAAGAAACAGGAAGTGGGCTGTATGAGGGATTTACTGGCAGAAAAGAAATGTTTTACTATCCAAAGTTATACCAACAACAAGAGCAGAAGATTTAATGGATGGAAAGATGAAAGAAGACTGAATATCCACTTTAAGAATAAAACAGAAGAAGTGCAGCCTGTTTGTATCTGGAAATTTATAAAGTCCATTCTATCACGACTGCTACAAGTAAAGTGATTTGTAAAATCATTTTTTTTCCTATAAAAATAATAAACTTGTTCTACTTTCCTGCCCTGTTGCAGTGGATTTGCACAGAGCAGCTCGGATCCTCTTCTTCTCGGGTCCCTCTTCTGTGTTCCTGGCCCCGCCCCTATATTCCCTGATTGGCTAGCTGACTTTGACAGCAGCGAGAGCCAATGGCACCGCTGCTGTGTTTCAACCAGTCGGGAAGAAGAATCTCGGACAGATGAGACACTCCGACATCGCTGGACAGAGAGGAACCTCAGGTAAGTGTTGGGGGGGGGGGGGGGGGTTATATCTGTGTGGTGTGTTTTTGGTGCATTTTACATGCATTATAGGTGTACTACCACTGATCTTTTATACAACATGCATTTTGAAGAAAGCTCATCAAAGATGGGGGTTATTTACTAAAACTGGAGGGTGCAAAATCTGGTGCAGCTCCGCACATAAACCAATCAGCTTCCACGTTATATTGTCAAAGCTTCATGGAACAAGCTGAAATTAGAAGCTGATTGGCTACTATTCAGACCTGCGTAAGATTCTGTGTGTGCTCCAGTTTTAGTCAATCGCCCTCACTGTGTATGTATGTGTGTAATATATGTATGTGTGTGTGTGTGTATGTGTATGTGTATATATATATATATATATATATATATATATATATATATATATATATATATATATATATATATATATATATATATATATAATGTATGTGTGTGGATGGGAACTGATAGGATAATTCAATTATATATAAAAAAATTATATAATATAATTTTTTTTTTTATATATTTTTTTTATTATTCATTTTTTTTTCTTCTCATTGCTTTGAAGGTGAAGAACCCCATTGTGTCTCACATATTGATATATTTTGAATCCTCACTAATCGAATCTTTCTTCTTGCAGTGGTGGGACGCCCAGCACCAGAGTAACAACCGAATTCTCCAAGTGGGCCAGTGATGGTGAGTGTCGGCTCTGTCTATAACCCATAACATGGCGAGTGATCAGTATGGAGACATCTCTCATATTCCCAGACACACACACATTCCGATGTTGTTAGAAACACAAAATACGATGGTTTAGAGTGGCGGGTATAATGTTCCCGAATTTAGAAGGCATACCTGGTGTGTGTATTGTGGGGCTTTGCATTGCGATGTGTATTGTATTCAGTAGCATGTATATACACACAGGGACATCCAGTAATAATATTCTTGTTCTGTTGAAGATACACGGATAAGTAGAGGAATGGTGTAAAATGTGGGAGGTGCAGTTTGAGATATAAAGGGGCGGTCCCTGCTGCCGTCCTCCTCCGGTATATTTCTTTACCTGGCGGTCTCCACCTCTGGTACTTTGAGTGATCTGGGAGAAGTTCTCAGAGTGAAGTCACAGCTACTGATCAGTGTATTGCCAATAGAAAGCTTTGAGGCCTTTGGATTAACATGGCAGCCAGGAAAGTAGCATGTCCACAAAGAGAGGTCTGCAGTGTCGGCCGCCGCGCTCTTAGTATAGGTTATTGGTAATGTTTGTCTCGCTGTCTCCTTCTAGAAATGCCATCGACGAGTAACGGGGAGAACAGTAAACTGGAGGCCATGCAGAAAACATGCAAGAACAGCGACATAGAAAAGTGAGTAGTGACCCCGAGCATCCAGTGTGTGTGTGGAAGTTCAGCATTTGAATAAACCAAGCAGAAAAGAAATGTAACGTCTCTAAACACCCAAACAAAGGTTAATTGTGTTAATGGAGTTCATGGACACCTCTGCTGCCCTTGTAGTAATGAGACCCTCGTATGTCTGTTCAGGGGAAAGAGAAGAGTGTCTTTTGGATCTGAATGGGTAAGGTGACAGAGGGTCTCTTCTAACCACTAGCCATCCGCCTAACTGGGAATGTACCTCATTACTTCAACGTTAAATACCGTTATGACAGCAGCTAGCTGCCACAAACCCGGTATTTTTTTTTTTTTTCCCCCTTAGACGGCCGACTTTCAGATAAAAGTTGGCCCTTCACTGCAAGATCACTTTTATAGGCATCAGGAGAGGTGTTCTCGCCACTTCCTGGTCGGTTCCGAGCTTACCGGAGCCGTCGGTAAGCTTGGAACCGATGCCTAGGCAGGAATCTGAGTGAGGGCAAGCTAGCCCCTCCCCCACTCAGCTCTATGCCCTTGGAGGACCGGAGGGACCTCTGACATCACTTCCGGTCCACGAGCAGATCGATGGGATTATTTTTAGCTTTTAAAGGTAAATGTAAGATCTGGGGTCTTTTTGACCTCAGATCTTCATAAAAGCGGAATTTTTCATCTATTAAATCTTCAGCCACTGTTTGTTTTAACTTTAGATAGTAAAACTTTTTTCTGCCAGTAAATGCCTTATACAGCCCACTTCCTGTTTCTTGTCTGGTCATTGGCCTAGGCCTATGACGACATGCGCAGCTCTCACTCTCGTGAGAGTTTGCCAGGAAGGGAGGGGGGATGAGTCATAAGAGGACCAATGAGAGCTGGAGGCCTACCTCTGTGTTTGTGTAAATCCAGGAAGGGAACAGGCAGCTTCCCACAGTTAAAATGGATGCAGCCAGACTCAGTGGAGGGAGATTTCTGCTGCATATTTGGCAAGTACAGAATCCCAGTATATGTATGTATGTGTGTGTATATGTATGTATATATATATATATATATATATATATATATATATATATATATATATATATATATAAATGTATGTGTGTGTGTGTGTATTTCAGCAATATGCAAAGTGGTTGGAGGGAAGCTTCAGAATGGCAAAGATGTTTTTTACAAATTTACGTGAGCAAACTGCAGTTCCTCTTTAAGAGGACCCTTCATGCTTCTTTCTATTACAAGGGATGTTTACATTCCTTGGAATAGGAATAAAAGTGATCAAAAAAAATAGTGATAGTGTAAAAATAAAAAGTAAAATGAATAGGAAAAAAAATGTTTTTTTAAAGCCCTCCGTGCTCGCGCGCAGAAGCTAACGCATACATATGTCGCGCCCACATATGTTCACCGCATTCGCACCACACGTGAGGTATCGCCACGAGCGTTGGAGCGAAAGCAATAATTCTAGCATTAGACCTCCTCTGTAACTCTAAACTGGTAACCTGTAAAAAAAAATTTTAAAGTGTCGCCTATGGAGATTTATAAGTACAGAAGTTTGTCGCCATTCCACAAGCGTGCGCAATGTTTAAGCATAACATGTTTGGTATCTAGTTGGCGTAACATCATCTTTCACATTTTACAAAAAAACTGGGGTAAAGTGTGTGTTTTTTTTGGGTTTTTTTTATTCATGAAAGTGTATTTTCTCAAACAATTGCATTTTGAAAGACCGCAGCGCACATATCGTGTGATATTTGATGAGCTTTCTTCCAAAATTGCAACAATGGCCATTTTATTCTCCAGGGTCTCTGCTAAAAAAAAAAAAAAAAATAATACAAATTATATATATGTATATACAACTCCCAAAAAAAAGAAAAATTTATATATATTTTAGTCGTATTTTAGTTTTTTTTTTTTTTTTTTTTTTGGGAGTTGTAAGCAGTGTTTAATTTAGGCGACGAAAACATTTTAGTTGACTAAATGAATACTATTTTAGTCGACTAAAATACGACTAAAACAATTGAGATGACTAAAATACGACTAAAAGCCATTTTAGTCTTAAGACTAAAATGAGACTAAAACTAAAATGCCATTTTAGTCAAAAGACTCAAATTAACACTGGTTGTAAGTAATTTTTTTAGCAGAAAAGGGGCGGGTCTTCAAGTGGTAATCATGGTTATATTATATCCTATACACTTTTTTTTATCCTGTTTAATGTACAGAGTTTTTCTGTTTATCTTCTAAATGTGTTTTTCTCGTTCTCCGGCGGTGACACCGTTTTGGATAAAGAGGAAAACGAAAGCCTTTCGGTGCCTTTTGAAGATAAATGAAACCTGAAAATGTTATTGATGATCCAGATTTCAGCCGGTGACGTGACACCGCCAGAATAATTTGGCTTCCCGTTTATCCTTCCCGGAGATCCATGTGAGGACACGGCTAGTTGTAGTTGAGTTGTTGATATCTAGTGATAGATGGTGCAGGTCCCATTCATCACTGCCGGTGTGATGTCCCCTCCGCACTCCGGAGTCATCAGTCGTCCTCCTCATGGGACAGTCTTATTACTATCTTAGGAAGACTGGATTTCCCGGTAATAAATAGTTCCAGCCTGCGCCTGCCCGGACATTCTGCCCCAGGTGGATGTGTGTGTGTGTGTGTGTGTGTGTGAGTGTATCTGTTAAATGAATTGATGACTAGGCCCAGGCCTTAGCGAGGGAGGGCTCGGCAACCATCTGCCTGCTAACTACTCCGCCGCTGAGCCGTGATATATGGCGACCCGGCCCGGCAGGCTAAATTGATTCATCTCCAGTTTCTGTTTCTTAATCTGGAGCTAAATTGGTTTCATTTTTCTTGTTTCCTTGTGATGCTGGCAGAGGCGTCGAGTTCTTAGGCTAGGCCCTGAGCGCCTTCATTTTTCATAACACGGTGCCGCGCGTTCTCCTAAAAAGAAATCCTGCCGTTTTTTTTTTATTGTTTCACGTTTTCAGCCACACGATTAACATTTACCAAAACAAATGCGTTTAGCGAGCTTTGCTTCATCACCTGTGTCACAGCGTCTTCTCTCTTCTTGAGCGATCGCCTCATTGTGAAAATCTACTCGCAGTCATTATGCATCCTGTGATCGGGGGTAGGGGGGGGGGGATGTACGCGGCTAATGAGCCTGATTATCTGCAGCGGTGGGTCAGCATTGACCCCTTGTCATGAGCCGCAGCTGTTGCCGGGGCTAGGGGGTCCCCATCGCCTGTCGTTCCTCTGCAGATTTGTTGTAGGGGCCAATGAATGTTTCCAGAACCCATGTGAGTTTTAGGGAAATGTCACTCTTAATTAACCACTTCAGCTCCAAAACGTTTTACCGCCTTCATGACCAGGTCGTTTTTTTTGCTATTCAGCACTGCGCTACTTCAACTGGTAATTGCGCGGTCATGCAACGCTGTACCCAAATTTATCATTTTTTTTTTTTTACCCACAAATAAAGCTTTCTTTTGGTGGTATTTGATCATCACTGGGCATATATATATATATTTATTATTATTATGCGAGATTTTATATAGCGCCAACAGTTTACGCAGCGCTTTACAGTGTATAAGGGGGACAACACAATTGCAGATATTACAAATTACACATATATATAATATGTATGTATTTTGGCCAAAATTTATGAAGAAATTAGATTTAAAAAAAAAATTTTATTGGATATAATTTATAGCAGAATGTTTGTTTTTTATATATATCTCATTCTGCTATAAAACATATCCAATAAAAAAATTTAATATAATTTCTTCATAAAATTTTGGCCAAAATGTATTCTGCTGCATGTCTTTGGTAAAAAAAAAAAAGAATCCCAATAAGCGTATATTGATTTGGTTTGCGTGAAAGTTATAGCGTCTACAAACTATTGGATATTTACTGGAATTTTTTTTTTTTTTATATACTTGTAATGGCAGTGATACAGTGACTTATAATGGGACTGTGATAGTGCGGCGGACAATCTGACACTAACTGACACTTTGTGGGAACTAACTGCCGCTGAACTCACCAGTGACACTAATACAGTGATTAGTGATACTATACACTGTCACTGTACTAATGACACTGGCGTAGAAGGGGTTAACAATCAAGGGGTTAAATGTGTGCCTAACAATGTGTGTATGTGGCTTTTTACTAAAGATCCCTTTTGTTTCTTCTGTCAGGGAGAAGAAACAGAGATTGTACCCTGTGCACAGATCTCTGTGTTTTGTCAACACAGGGCTCTGGGCTGTGATTGGACACAGCCGATCAGCAGGTTCTGGGTGTGAATCATTGGCCAGGACCTGCTGACTAAGTCCCGGTGTGTTCAATCACAGCGGCGTGGGGGGGGACGGGGACGCGCCCTGAAACTGAAAGAGACCTGCCACGTATAGGTACCTGTGTGAGCCACCCGTCCTCTGTATATGTACTGCGGAGGGTCGGCAAGAGGTTATTTATTTTAAAACCTGTCTCCAGGCATATATGGGCCATCCCCGCCCGCCTGCACAATTTTTCTTTTTTTCTACCTTATCTTGTGAGGCAAAGTACATTGACCTTAGTCTGCTGTCCCCGGGTGCAGGGGACCACTACAATAATCCAAAGTTGCCGATGTGCCCGGTGAGGCCCGTAAAAGTCAGCTTGCTCTGCTGGATCATGAGGACCCCCAACGCTGGACAAACAATAGGAAACCTCCACAGAACACAGGCAGTCATGTGGACACCTGAAGGAGGACCTCACCTCCTGTAAACACTAAATGCAACACTAAAAAAGTAACATACAAAGTAAGAAAAAATAAATATTAAAGAGGAGGGCCCATTAAAAAAAAAAAAAATTAAAAGTCAGCAGCTACAAATACTGCAGCTGCTGACTTTTAATTGGACACTTACCTGTCCCAGGGTCCAGCGATGCGGGGGATCGAAGCCCCGCTCGCCTCCCCCTCCGGTCGGCGGTGCCGGCATTGCAACTGTGGGCGCCGGGCTGTGGCTTCACACCCGGGCACCCACTGTGCATGCGCGAGCGGCGCCGTGATTGGCCGCTCAGTCACCTGGGACCTGTAACGGGTCCCAGGTGATTGACAAGAGGGAGGGAGCACAGCGGAGCCCTTCCTGTGTCGAAGGGGAAGTGATGTCACCAGCCCAGGCACTGAAAAAGGCAGACTACGAGGGACCCCCTAGCAACAGGCATTTAGAGGTGAGTTAAAAAAAAAAATTCCAGATTTTTTTTTTTTAGGAATTTTCATGTATTTTTTTTATTTTTTGGGTGGAACACCACTTTAATGTTTAGAAAAAAAAAAAAAACGGGAAAATAGCCAGAAGAAGGCGGCATTAATTAGGGCGGGTTAAGGTAAACAAAGGGAATAAATAGTAGCAATTTTTTTTAATACAACTTGTCAGGTTCCTTGATGAATAAAACGTTTTGGATTCAGAAGTAACAATGTTGCGTTGTAGCTCTCATCTCTGAACAATGTTTATTAAACACTGTTACTTTGTATCTCTTTTTCAATCTAAACAATGTTACTTTGTGTATCTCTCCCAAATCTGAACAAGGTTTATAAACCATGTTACTTTGTGTATCTCTCGTCTGATCAATGTTTATAAACAATGTTGCTTTCCATCTCTCTGTCTCATCAATGTTTATAAACAGTGTCAAGTGGTCATGGTTTTTTGTAGGACACAAATTCTACAACTGCTTTATTTACACTTCAACTCCCGGCTGTCATTTTGGCAGTCAGACATTGCTGGGGAGGGACAATAGGACGGGACGTAATATAATATATATATATATATATATATATATATATATATATATATAAATGTGTGTGTGTACTTCCATAAAGTTTTTTTTTTTTTTTTTTTTTTTTTTGGTGTGTGCGGCACATCCAACATTCACAGCCAGGTAAACTATACATGCTGTGTTTCGTCCACATTGCGAGGCTTCAGGTATCGGCAGTGTTCTCACCAACTTGCAGAAAGACATTCGCCTTCCTTTTTGTCGGAGTTCCTCCTCCTCCTCCTTCGGGGTTACGGGGCAGAATCTTAATTCGCGGTGTCACCGTTCAATTTTTGCTTTTTGCCACCAAACTAGATTGCAGGCCAGGGGATGCGCTCGGGGTGACTCGCCCGGCAGGTCACCTCTCATTTGTTTTCCTCAATTTTGTGTTGTCATAAATTCATTCCAGCTGCTTGCGGTCGATGAGTTTATCTCCGTCAGGGCAGGGAGCTGGCTGCCCGGTATGATGTATGACACGCGGCGCCTGTGCCAACCTCTCCATGAATCACTCCAGCTGTTTGGTGTCAGCATGAAAGCAAACAGGACAGCAGCGTCCGGGAGAGTGCCGAGTGCTATAGGAAGAGACATGACGTACCAATGTTTATTTAATAATTCTCTAATATTTCCAGCCCTGCTTGTGGTTGGGACCTCTGGGGGGGGGGGGGGGGCGGCTGCTGCTGGGGAAGGTGGGTGGAACAGAGGACTCTAATCTGCTGGGGTGGCTCATCAATCACCGGGACAAGATCATTAATCAGGCGGAAGGGAAGAAAGAGGAGTTAGCGGGATTCAGTCACGGCGTGGTGGGATGAGCGCGGTGTTGGTGCACCATACAAAATTACTGATTATAATTGTATCTTTTGCTCTGCGGTGACTTGAGCAAATTGCGTTTTGTATGCTCCAGAGGCCCGCGCTTTATGGGTGGTCATGTGAAGAAAATCCATAGCTGTGGTCCAAGAGTCTCCAGAAATCATTCATTCTTACATTCTCGCTGCTGAATAATTTACAGTGGAAAATAGATTTTTTTTTTTTTACACCTCTGTCAGAGCCGGCCAATATCTCTTCCTGGCTGATGCAGAGTGAGCACTTCTTTGTTACACCGTGATTGTCCCTCCACCGATGCTGCCATTAGCTTCTTCTTCAAGAGCCAGTCCACTTTTATTTATGGTCATCCCTGTGCTGAGTTATGGAACTCAGCACAGGGATGGTGGGAACTCCTCATAATGGGCACAGCGGGTGTACAGACCCGGGAACTCAGCACAGGGATGGTGGGAACCCCTCCTAATGGGCACATCGGGTGTACAGACCCGGGAACTCAGCACAGGGATGGTGGGAACCCCTCATAATGGGCGCAGCGGGTGTACAGACCCGAGAACTCAGCACAGGGATGGTGGGAACTCCTCATAATGGGCACAGCGGGTGTACAGACCCGGGAACTCAGCACAGGGATGGTGAGAACCCCTCATAATGGGCGCAGCGGGTGTACAGACCCGGGAACTCAGCACAGGGATGGTGGGAACCCCTCCTAATGGGTACATCGGGTGTACAGACCCGGGGACTCAGCACAGGGATGGTGGGAACCCCTCATAATGGGCACAGCGGGTGTACAGACCCGGGAACTCAGCACAGGGATGGTGGGAACCCCTCATAATGGGCACAGCGGGTGTACAGACCCGGGAACTCAGCACAGGGATGGTGGGAACCCCTCATAATGGGCACAGCGGGTGTACAGACCCGGGAACTCAGCACAGGGATGGTGGGAACCCCTCATAATGGGCACAGCGGGTGTACAGACCCGGGAACTCAGCACAGGGATGGTGGGAACCCCTCATAATGGGCACAGCGGGTGTACAGACCCAGGAACTCAGCACAGGGATGGTGGGAACCCCTCATAATGGGCACAGCGGGTGTACAGACCTGGGAACTCAGCACAGGGATGGTGGGAACCCCTCATAATGGGCACAGCGGGTGTACAGACCTGGGAACTCAGCACAGGGATGGTGGGAATCCCTCATAATGGGCACAGCAGGTGTACAGACCCCGGAACTCAGCACAGGGATGGTGGGAATCCCTCATAATGGGCACAGCGGGTGTACAGACCCGGGAACTCAGCACAGGGATGGTGGGAACCCCTCATAATAACCCGTCACGCCTCCCGCGTGCCCACTGATTATCAGTGCTGCCTCACCAGCTCACATCAGTGAAGAAGAAAAGTTACTTATTTGCAAAAAATTTTAACCGAAACTAACAAAAACATTTTAAAAAAAATTATATTCGGTCTTCTTTTGTTTAGCAACAAACAAATAACCCAGTGGTGATTAAATAGCAGCGAAAGAAAGCTGAAAGGGGTTAAAGAGGAGTTCCACCCAGGGGGGCCATAAAGAAAAAAAATTAAAAGTCAGCAGCTACAAATACTGCAGCTGCTGACTTTTAATTGGACACTTACCTGTCCCAGGGTCCAGCGAAGCGGGGGGGATCGAAGCCCCGCTCGTCTCCCCCTCCGTTCAGCGGTGCCGGCATTGCAACTGTGGGCGCCGGGCTGTGGCTTCACAGCCTGGCACCCACTGCGCGAGCCGCGCCGCTCGCCGCGATTGGCCGCTCAGTCACCTGGGACCTGTAATGTGTCCCAGATGATTGACAGGAGGGAGGGAGCAGAGCGGAGCCCTTCCTGTGCCGAGGGGGAAGTGATGTCACCAGCCCAGGCTAAGGAAGGGGCAGACTATGAGGGACCACCTAGCAACAGGCATTTAGAGGTAAGTTAAAAAAAAAAATATATCCAAATGTTTTTTTGTTTTTTAGGATTTTTTATGTATTTTTGTTTTTTTGGGTGGAACCCCACTTTAATAAGCACCTGTTACAGGGAAAGTTGTCACCCATGGGGCACCAGTGATGTAGCCTTGTACACCCATGTGCTATGTCCTGTGAATGGCGCTCTCTCCTTCATGTGAGTGGCTGCCTTCGGAATCTGGAAGTATTGATGACAAGCTTTTTTCGTCTGCACCAATCACAAATCCTGTTTTTTGTGTAGTGATTCTGAATGACTAAAGCAGCCGGGTTTCTGCCCCCAAAATGTCAGATAAGAGAGGACTGCAATGTGCCGGGAGATAGAAGACCCGCATGTGAGAAGTGCCAGCTCCCCTCTCCCGGGTATAGGAAGGGATTGAATCCAGAGGCAGATCTGTGTACTCAGCTAATTGTACATCGCTAATTATCATCTCATGCTAATTTCTGGCAGCCAGATGAAGCGCGGCTAGAAGCCAAGGCCACGCACTGCCGCCTGTTGTCACAGGTGAGGAAACGATTCCCTGACAGCGCACCGGCATCTTTGTCTGATTCCAGAGAACGTGGCGGCCATATTGGTACAGCTCCTTGCCGGCAGTGCTGTGCCAGCTGCCAAAGTGTTTACTCTTCTACATCAGTCATTACAGGTAATTGGCTTTCTGTGGGACAGTCGGCAAAGCAGAGGAGATAGATTGACAGTAGAGCTGTGTGTATAGTGGGTGATTTGCTGCGTGTTTATGGAGACATGTGTGTATAGTGAATGTATATGGGGGGGGGGGGGGGGGGGCATTCATTCATGGATGGATCTCCCGGGGGACCAAGAAGTTCCAGTTTCATTTGACAGCCCAGATCAATGCTGTTGTGGATCTGTCCCATCGCAGAAGAACTGCACAGAGAAGAGGATTTTAAATCCCCAGACCCGTGGACTGGCTGCGGGAGCTCTGACAGCACCACCAGATGTAAGTGCAGCAGGGACCGGGGGAGGAGTGTACAGTGTTCATTTTTTTTTTCTTTAAAAGATGAACTAACCTTTCAATGCTGTTAATGCATTAACCACATACCGACCGCTCAGTAAATATACCGCGGGCAGCAGGTACAGTCTCTCACTCTCCCTCCTCAGACTCGAGCCTTGGTCGGTCTTGACCTGGACAGCTTGGTGCAGATATACACCCCTCACTGCTCCCTTCACACACTGACCCCCTGGGGCCACGGACCTCTAAGGCCCGGTTCACACCTATGCATTTTTTTGTGCGTTTTCAGTTTTGCAGAAACACGCTACAGTCCATTTAACATGGTTTCCTAGGGATGTAGTTCACATCTGTCCATTTTATGGAAAGGGCGGGGGTTTGATTTTTTTTTTTTTTTTCTGGTTTTTGGTTCAATAGACAATGGTTTAAAGATGTGTATTGAAAAATGCACCTGCAATATGCAAACTGCAACCTGCACAAGTGTGAATCGGGCCTCATTCTGTCTCTCCTAAAAGGCCAGCGCACACCTGTGCCCATAGTGTGCTTCTTTCCTGGAACACCTGGCCCAGGCCGCCATATTAAACAGGTGCATTTCCTCGCTTTGCTACAACAATAACTTTCACACAAACCTATCAACATACACTAATTGGGAATTTTTTTTTTTTTTTTACCAAAGACGTAGCAGAATATATTTTGTCCTAAATTTATGAAGACATTTTGATTTTATTTTATAACAGAAAGTAGAAAATATAGTTTGTTTGTTTTTTTTTGTTTTTGTTTTATATAATAAAAAAACACTGGTGATCAAATACAACCAAAAGAAAGCTCTATTTGTGCAAAAAAAAAAAATTAAAAATGATATAAATGTAATTTGTGTACAGCGTTAGATGACCGCGCAATTGCCAATTAAAGTAGCACAGTAAAATGGTCATGAAGGGGGGTAAAACCCTCCATAAGTCAGGTGGTGAAGGTTAAGAGAAGTGCAGTGTTTGGAATCAGTGAAAGATCATAGAAAGGATTGGCTTATCTGTGGGTGGAGTTTTCCTTGCGCCTTCAGGGTTTCAGTGTGGCGGTGTGCAGGCGGCTGTACCCCGATCTCATATATATATATATATGTATAGAGTTCCTTGCAGGTCAGAGTAAACCTCGGGCTCCATCCTCGGCGGAGGTGTCGGCTAAGTGGCGTGCACATTTCACCTTTTGCACCTCGTCTGAACAGCGGCCATGCGTGGGGTGTGCTGGAAGCCGTGCGCATTTTCCAGCAGATCACCTAGGCTGGATGTGGAGCGGCTTTGTATCTCTACCTAAAGTTCCAGCCTCCCGTGCCAAGCCTGTCAGCATCCCTCGCAGAGGTGGAGGAAGTTTGGGGGATGCCGGTAATTATTGGAATTAGAGGGGAGACGTTTTCTGCAGTGTTGAAAAGTCGAAGCTTTAGCCAAACTTAACACCAGAACCTCTATTCACATTCATTTAACGGGCGGGGAGAATAAGCGGGTCGGGAGGTGAACTCTGCCCTCTGTACTTCGCAGCAGGAACAGATCGCTCATTATAGGCCGGGTGTTCTGCTTATAGGAGTCCATCTGTGGAAGGAGTTTGTGTCTGCTTCTTATTGCTCTTCTCTTTTTTTTTTTTTTTTTTTTTTTTTTTTTGTAGTGGAGTGGCGCCCCCAGTGGTCAGATCACTCTCAGAATAACGTTCATAAAATGTCCCCGAATTCTGCATGAAAGTTGTCACTGGCATTCACTTTCTTATTCAGTTGCAATATTTTTTCATTGAATTAAACACATAAAAGAAGTATAAAGTGGAGGGGCAAGGAGGTGAAGAGAAAAGGTAAACACTCCTTTTAGTGGAACAGTTCAGTGAAAATATGATTTACAATGTAAAGCAAAAAAAAAGCATTTCCTGGACAAGATATTTATTTTTTTTTTATTTTTTACGTCCTGTCATCAGAGTAGTTCAGTGTTGTCATAATGACACTGTACTATGGGGATTGATCAGGATTTTTTTTTTACATTGTTCTTGCTTTTATAGTGATGATTTCTGTAAAAACAATAGCTTTAGCTGTCATGAAGGGGTTTCCATTCATGAACAGCATGCTTTTGATAGTGATTGGCTAAGCTAATCACATGGTACAGGTAGCCAGGTACCATGTGATTGCTGTGGGACAATCACAGAATATGGAAAGCCATTCATGACAGGTTGTTTATCATGTGTCCACTGTGATCAATCGGCAACCGCATGATACCCGGTTACTGGTCCCAGTGGTCACAGGAGGGGCGCGCTTGTAAATTGCAGCAGGCAATATATATATGTGTGCTGTGGCGGGGCAGCAAGTGGTTTAAGCACAGCTCCAGGCAAAGAAAAATCAATCCCTTGCAGTGGGGCTGTGCCTGCAGAGTCAATTGCTTGTTTGTATCTCTGGGAACGATAAAGGTAAATATACTTTCCTGATCCTCCACTCCTCTCAGCAATTTCTGCACACATCCCAGCGTTCTACTAGCACTCTAGGATCCTGACATCAAGACCAGAGCAGGGCCCATGGCCACAGTTCCTTATTTCCCCCCCCCCCCCCCCCCCGTGTGTGGCCACCTCCCCCTTTCTGTCTTTCCCCCATAATGGCACTGACTCGGTTTAGTGAAGCTTTCCCGTTCCTGTCTGGTGGTGGGTGTTGTGGAATCAGCGTGGCCTCTAGTGTTCCCGCCTGGTGTTTGTTAGGAACTTGTATGATCTCTGAAGTATTTTGTTTGGAAAGCACAATCCACAGTCAATTAAGATTCTACTCTGCAAATTCAGAGATAATTTAATTAACAGAACGGCTAGGAAGAGTCCTTGGGGACGGCACTGAGATTGCTCAATTTAATTTTCAGCAGCAAAAAAAAAATTGGGCTGTGGGTAAACTTATGACAAATGAGAGTCCATTGGGGGCGGATGGGGGGGGAATTACTGGCGTTTATTGGGGTCACCCACATCGTCAGCCGTTCTCTCCTCATTTAATCCGGGTGATTGGGGGCAAATGTCACCGAGCGAGCGTTCTGTAATTAATATATCGGGGCATATGTTGTCGTTAAATGGTAATTCTCATTACACATTATAGAGGTGTTTTAGGATCACAGAGTGCCAATATGTGTTCGGGGGACCCGAGTGCCAGGGCGTCATTGTTCTGGGACTTCTGAGTGTTGGCTTGTCCTCATTTTGGGGCCCTGAGGTCAGTGTGTCCTTGTTCTTGGACCCCTAAAAACAGCGGGGTTGATTTAATAAAGGCAAAAAAGACTCTGCACTTTGCAAAGAGCATAGTAAATGAGGGGGAAGCTTCACTTTGCAAAAAAACCCAATCACATGCAAGGGGGAAAAAAACAGCATTTTTGCTTGCACATGATTGGATGATGGAAGTAATCGGAGCTTCCCCTCATTTACTAAGCTGTGGAGCAAAGTGCACAGTCTCTTTTGCCTTTAGTAAATAAACCCCTGTGGGGCCCCAAGCATCAGCGTGTCATTGTTCTAGGGCCTCCGAACTTTAGAGTGTCATCATTTTGGGGCCCCCCAAACAGTGTCGTTGTTCTGGGACCCCCAAGTGTCAGGGTGTCATTGTTCTGGGACCCCCGAGTGTCAGTGTGTCATTGTTCTGGGACCCCCGAGTGTCAGTGTGTCATTGTTCTGGGACCCCCGAGTGTCAGTGTGTCATTGTTCTGGGACCCCCGAGTGTCAGTGTGTCATTGTTCTGGGACCCCCAAGTGTCAGTGTGTCATTGTTCTGGGACCCCCAAGTGTCAGTGTGTCATTGTTCTGGGACCCCCAAGTGTCAGGGTGTCATTGTTCTGGGATCCCCCAAGTGTCAGTGTGTCATTGTTCTGGGACCCCCGAATGTCAGGGTGTCATTGTTCTGGGACCCCCGAATGTCAGGGTGTCATTGTTCTGGGACCCCCGAGTGTCAGGGTGTCATTGTTCTGGGACCCCCGAGTGTCAGGGTGTCATTGTTCTGGGACCCCCGAGTGTCAGGGTGTCATTGTTCTGGGACCCCCGAGTGTCAGGGTGTCATTGTTCTGGGACCCCCGAGTGTCAGGGTGTCATTGTTCTGGGACCCCCAAGTGTCAGGGTGTCATTGTTCTGGGACCCCCAAGTGTCAGGGTGTCATTGTTCTGGGACCCCCAAGTGTCAGGGTGTCATTGTTCTGGGACCCCCAAGTGTCAGGGTGTCATTGTTCTGGGACCCCCGAGTGTCAGGGTGTCATTGTTCTGGGACCCCCGAGTGTCGGGGTGTCATTGTTCTGGGACCCCCGAGTGTCGGGGTGTCATTGTTCTGGGACCCCCGAGTGTCGGGGTGTCATTGTTCTGGGACCCCCGAGTGTCGGGGTGTCATTGTTCTGGGACCCCCGAGTGTCAGGGTGTCATTGTTCTGGGACCCCCAAGTGTCAGGGTGTCATTGTTCTGGGACCCCCAAGTGTCAGGGTGTCATTGTTCTGGGACCCCCAAGTGTCAGGGTGTCATTGTTCTGGGACCCCCAAGTGTCAGGGTGTCATTGTTCTGGGACCCCCAAGTGTCAGGGTGTCATTGTTCTGGGACCCCCAAGTGTCAGGGTGTCATTGTTCTGGGACCCCCAAGTGTCGGGGTGTCATTGTTCTGGGACCCCCAAGTGTCGGGGTGTCATTGTTCTGGGACCCCCAAGTGTCGGGGTGTCATTGTTCTGGGACCCCCAAGTGTCGGGGTGTCATTGTTCTGGGACCCCCAAGTGTCAGGGTGTCATTGTTCTGGGACCCCCAAGTGTCAGGGTGTCATTGTTCTGGGACCCCCAAGTGTCGGGGTGTCATTGTTCTGGGACCCCCAAGTGTCGGGGTGTCATTGTTCTGGGACCCCCAAGTGTCGGGGTGTCATTGTTCTGGGACCCCCAAGTGTCAGGGTGTCATTGTTCTGGGACCCCCAAGTGTCAGGGTGTCATTGTTCTGGGACCCCCAAGTGTCAGGGTGTCATTGTTCTGGGACCCCCAAGTGTCAGGGTGTCATTGTTCTGGGACCCCCAAGTGTCGGGGTGTCATTGTTCTGGGACCCCCAAGTGTCGGGGTTTCATTGTTGGGTGATATTATTCATGTTTTCCATACATAATAAATCTTATGCTGGCCATACACTATAGGAAAAATCGGCTGAAAATTGCTCATTTAGACAGTTTGTTAGTATTTCGGCCAGTTAATGGGCACAAAATCAATTTATCGTTGGGACGTTTTTGAGCCGAAAAAAAAACGAAGGACAAGTTTGGAAATTTTCTGCTGAGCGAATCATAAATTGAAAGTTAATGCGTTTCCCATCCGAACTGTCTGCACTAAGTATATGTAAAAAAAAAACGAACAAAAAATGCATTGATTTATGTCCACTGAACGACATTACATTGGTGGCACTATTGTTTGCGCTCTTGGCCGATTTTTCATACAGTGTATTGGTGTCTATCGTTGTCTCTTGGCAGTAGCAGGGTTAAGCAGCCTCCCTGCCATGTGTGACCAGTAAGACCAGCCTGTTCCCAGCAGGCCGTCTCCCCCAGTTTATCCTGTCTCTTCTAATAAGGGAAGACAGACTGGGGAGTTTAGCCTAGTTTGCAGACAGCGGGGGGTAAGTGGTAGAGAGCGTGTAAGCCGTTCCCTTGTCCCGGGGTCTCCGCAGAGCTTTTGATTAGCGGTAGATGAAGGCCCCTGATCTGAGGAATCCTCCCTCGCCCGGCTCCCTTCTCTTGTTAATAAATGTATATTTAACAATGTCTGGGAGCCTATGAAGTGATAATAACTAAATCAATACCTTTGCCATTGATTCGTCCCGGCTCCCCGCAGCGTGGCACAGCGAGTGATGCGCTAATTTTCCAGCTAACTAGCGCCCTGATCTGCAGTCCGGCTATTGATTGCTTTTGTATCAGACCGGCTCTAAACTTTATCCCCCCGCGTCTGTATAAATCATTCCGCACCATCTCAGTGCGCCTCTACAAAAGAAATGTACAGATTTCACTCGCCGAGAGAAAGACGCAGCTAATGTTCTGGAAATGGCTCTGTAAATATTTCCATCCCTTTGTGTCTTCTCTCCACCAGTCTTCATGTCTGTGGGGGAGGCCAATAGATGATCTTTCTGCTGATTGTGCCCAACATGCACGTTTTTTATGCTTTTTTTTTTTTTTGTGCAAACCTTAAAATGAAACACAATAAACCGGAACCAGGTGAGAGACTTCAGCTATGCCTCTGTGATACGTGCAGCAAGGTGAGCCTAGAAAACGCAATAAGCTCTTCAAGATTTTTTTTTTTTTTTATTAAGGAATGTGACCTCTGGGGCGCTTCACCTCACCTCTAACCCCCCCCCCCCAAGCAGGTTCAGGGTTTTATTTTATTTTTTTTCATCTTTTATTTATTTTTTTGCTTTTCAACTTTTTCCTGTACGGTGAAACATCAGCAGAAAAACACCTCCTTTCTTCTTCCCCCTTATTTTTATTTTTTTTTTCGTTTGTATTAAAGTATAAAGCATTTTTTTTTTTTTTTTTTTGGATGGAGTGGAGATGGATTAGACGCCCTGTCAGGATTTTATTGCTGCCTGTGCCCCTGTCCCCTCTGTGCGGGATCCAGTGCAGTAGGTGGTCCACAATCGGTTAAAGCCAATCGTTGTATGTTTTGGCATCCAGGGTTCAGCCATTACCATCTTTCTGTATTGCAGAATGTCCCTTGCTGAAACTTGTAGTTCTACACCGGCTGCAGTCATAGTGTTCCATGCAGAGAGCAGCGTGTGACGGTGTGTATATGTGTGTATATATATATATATATATATATATATATATATATATATATATATGTATATATATGTATATATATATATGAATGGATCGCTTTGTCTGGTTCTCTGTAAAATGTCGCTGACTCTCTTTGTGATATGATTTTTGTTTCATTAAACAGGTGGCATGCAGATGTGGTCGGTGTACCTCTAAATCACGTGCCTTCTCTTATTCACACAATTCTGGGGTTTATGGTCCTTGCGATGTGTCTCGACACCAGTCCAGTTTTATTGGGGTGCTGGGGGGGCTCTTAAGGGGAGGCTCCCCTTGTCTGCCAACTATGACACCTTTTTTGGGAGGGGGGTTGGAGGGGGATGGGTACCTGGTTTTGACAGGTACCCGCTCCAACTTCCGGCTGAGTTCGCCACGGCCTCCATCCTATTCACAGCGCGCTTTGTGCAGTGGGGAACCGGCTTTGGAGCCGCAAGATTTCACTGCCAGTTTCCCTTAGAGTCCTTTCACACTGGGGCGGAGGCGTTGTCAGCGGTAAAGCGCCGCTATTGTAAGCGGCGCTTTACCGTCGGTATGCGGGCGCTAGCGGGGAGGTTTTACCCCCTGCTAGCGGCCGAGAAAGGGTTAAAACCAACGCAAAGCACCTCTGCAGAGGCGCTTTGCCGGCGGTATAGCCGCGCCGTCCCATTGATTTCAATGAGCAGTAGCGGTATACACTCCGCTCCTTTACCGCTCCGAAGATGCTGCTGGCAGGACTTTTTTTACCGTCCCCCTCGGGGCTTTCACACTGGAATTAAAGCAGCAGCACTTTTCTGGTCGGTTTGCAGGCGCTATTATTAGGGCAATAGCGCCTGCAAACCGCCCCAGTGTGAAAGGGGACGTAGTGGAGATGGCGGTGGCAGGTGAGAACACCGCTGGATTCCTGGACAGGTAACTGTTCAAATATTAAAAGCCAGCAGCTACAGGATTTGTAGCTACTGACTTTTTTTTATTTATTTTTTCTGAAGGAGCCTGGAGCTCTGCTTTAATCTGTGTTTGATTTATTTATTTTAACAGTGATACTATTACTTAAACAGAATTGTGACAGAATTGGCCCGGATGGGAAGTGGTTATTATGTATGAATAAAGATACTATTTTTATAAATGTTGTTTAGTCTCCCATGTTGAGCCTCTAAAGTCCGGTGAATTGGGCCTCTTTCACACGAGGGATCCGTATGTCCGTTTTTCACCCTTCCGTTTTCTGATGAAAAACGGACATACATTCATCCCTATGGAGCGTCGGATGTCAGCGGTGACATGTCCGCTGACATCCGACCCGCTCCGATCCGAAAAGTGTAACGGAGGAAAAACCTACTTTTCCATCCGTTATCGGATCGGATGACGACGGACACTACGGACCGTCATCATCCGATCACCCCATAGGGGAGAGCGGCGCTCTGACAGGTCCGTCGCTGCACAGTGTGCAGCGATGCACCTGTCATCTTCCTGCTCAGCGGGGATCGGCGGAGCTATCCCCGCTGAGCAAGCGGATGTTCACGGGGCGGATCATGACTGATCTGCCCCGTGTGAAAGAGCCCTTAGGCTGCATCTGGTGTAGCCAGTCCCGCACATTCACATTCACTGGTTTGGATGTGGCTTTATAGCCAATATTTACTTTCTAGGTTTATAAACAATGTTACTTTGTATCTCTCCATTTCCTGTCCGATCAATGTTTATAAACCATGTTACTTGGGGATAGAGAGGGCAGAAGGTCTTCTATCCTACACATGGCCTGTCTACTTTTGATTATTTTTTTGGAGCTCCTGAAGTACATCCGTGGCCTATGACTGGTTAGGGGACTTGTGTGGTGACTTGCGCACTCTGATATGTGGGAAATGTGCCTTGTTGTAATATAACATTTAGGCAGACTCTGTCTTTAAGAAATTGAACGATAAAATTCTGTGGACGTGCAGATTTCAGTGCTTTACTTACACAGTAGTTTGCAAAATTGCTAAATGTAGACTGCTGTTCATGGTAATCCAGACAGCAGGACGGGGACACGCTCTGGTATTGAATGTAATATGTGCAGTAAATTCTCTGGTTTCTTTCTGCACACACAACCCCCATTACCTGTTCCATTATTTGGGATTCTATGTTGCTTCAGTTCCCTGTATTGTGTATTTTACTTGTGTATCCTTCCTTTTTTATATTAATGGATTTTGATACAAAATGCTTTTGTCTCTCTCTTATCCCAGGATCACAGAAGAGTCAACGGTGACAACGTTTGAAGCATTAAAGGCACGTATCCGGGAGTTGGAAAGACAGCTCTCCCGAGGGGACCGCTACAAATGCCTCATTTGCATGGTGAGTGGCATATCCTTGCTGGCAATCAATGCAGTCATGTCTTGATAGGTGGTGGACGTGTGGTGCAGATACAGCCATGTCAGCGGGATTCGCCAAATCCTGGTGCATTTTCGGCTTTGTCTGGTCAGCAGTTCTTGGGGACAGGATGTCAGAAGTCAGTAGCCGTGACCTTTACTCTGCACTCCAGGCCTGACCTTTAAAGGAGACGCAGGGTGACATGAGACACGATTATTGTAGAGGACTAGAGATGAGTTTGTACGGCTTCCAAAATTATCTCTATTCATTGACTAAATGTAGGCATGTCTCCATATAAGGGCTTGGGGCGTCATCAGCATCCCACCCCTTTGTTTACATCTGCTGCTGACCAGTGAAGAACCTGGTTGATTGGACTGAAGAGCTTTCTGATGTTCAAATAGTCAAGTTCAGAAGAGACCCAAGCTCCTCTCTATTGAGAACGTGTATGAGGAACCTGTGACTAAAAAGGCAAGCAGAGGACCATTAGGGCTGTGAAAAGGGGGAGGGGGGGGTACAGGCAGTACACCTATACTAGGCCAAATCGGATGAGCAAGTGCGTCCCAGGTGCGGCTTAGAAGTAGGATAAACCCCCATGTAGATGGGGGTTGGGAGTGGCAGTCCTGTTTGCACCCTACTGATGACATATGAGAAGGGGCAAGGTCAGGAGAACTGAGGTCAGGGCCTCCTATAGGGGTTCAGTCATTACTGCCATATTGAGCCACATCAGGTCGGTGGGGTGGGGGGGGGGCTTCAGATTGAAAGCAGGATGAGCCCCATGTAGATGAGGTCTGGGGGTGGCAGTTCTTTTCCTACACTCCTGATGACATTCAAGAAGAGAGAAGATCAGAAGCACTGAGGACAGGGCCTCCTATAGGGGTTTAAGCAGTACTGCCATATTCGGCCACATCGGGTTTGCTGGGGGAAGGCGAGTGGGTTCAGATTTGAAGCATGAGCCTCCATATAGATGATTCAGATTGGAAGCATGATGAGCCCCCATGTAGATGATTCAGATTGGAAGCAGGATAAGCCCCCATGTAGAAATCTGGAAGTAGCAGTCCGGTTCCCACCCTACTGATGAAAGCAGGATGGGCCCCCATGTACAGGATTCAGATTGGAAGCAGGATGAGCCTCCGTGTAGAGGATTCAGATTGGAAGCAGGATGAGCCTCCATGTACAGGATTCGGATTGGAAGCAGAATGAGCCCCCATGTAGATGATTCAGATTGGAAGCAGGATAAGCCCCCATGTAGAAATCTGGAAGTAGCAGTCCGGTTCCCACCCTACTGATGAAAGCAGGATGGGCCCCCATGTACAGGATTCAGATTGGAAGCAGGATGAGCCTCCGTGTAGAGGATTCAGATTGGAAGCAGGATGAGCCTCCATGTACAGGATTCGGATTGGAAGCAGAATGAGCCCCCATGTAGAGGATTCGGATTGGAAGTATGATGAGCCCCCATGTAGATTTAGATTGAAAGCAGAATGAGCCTCCATGTAGAGCAGGGGTCTCAAACTGGCGGCCCTCCAGCTGTTGCGAAACTACAAGTCCCATCATGCATCTGCCTGTGGGAGTCATGCTTGTAACTGTCAGCCTTGCAATGCCTCATGGGACTTGTAGTTTAGGAACAGCTGGAGGCCAGTTTGAGACCCCTGATGTAGAGGATTCAGATTGGAACCGGAAGCAGGATGAGCCCCCATGTAGATCATTCAGATTGGAAGCAGGATAAGCCCCCATGTACAGGTTGTCTGGGAGTAGCAGTCCTGTTCCCACCCTACTGATGAAAGCAGGATAGGCCCCCATGTACAGGATTCAGATTGGAAGCAGAATGAGCTCCAATGTAGAGGATTCAGATTGGAAGCAGGATGGGCCCCCATGTAGAGGTCGTCTGTAAGTGGCAGTCCTGTTCCCATCCTACTGATGACATACGAGAAGAGGCAAGATCTGGAGCACTGAGGACAGGGCCTCTTATAGGGGATTAAGCAGTACTGCCATATTCGGCCACATCGGGTTTGCTGGGGGAAGACGAGTGGGTTCAGATTGGAAGCATAATGAGGCTCCATGTAGATGATTCAGATTGGAAGCATGATGAGGCTCCATGTAGATGATTCAGATTGGAAGCATGATGAGGCTCCATGTAAATGATTCAGATTGGAAGTATGATCAGCCCCATGTAGATTTAGATTGAAAGCAAGATCAGCCTCCATCTAGAGGATTCAGATTAGAAGCAGGATAAGCCCCCATGTACAGGTTGTCTGGGAGTAGCCGTCCTGTTCCCACCCTACTGATGAAAGCAGGATGGGCCCCCATGTACAGGATTCGGATTGGAAGTAGAATGAGCCCCCATGTAGAGGATTCAGATTGGAAGCAGGATGAGCCTCCATGTAGAGGATTCAGATTGGAAGCAGGATGAGCCTCCATGTAGAGGATTCAGATTGGAAGCAGGATGAGCCTCCATGTAGAGGATTCAGATTGGAAGCAGGATGAGCCTCCATGTAGAGGATTCAGATTGGAAGCGGGATAAGCCTCCATGTAGAGGATTCAGATTGGAAGCAGGATGAGCCTCCATGTAGAGGATTCAGATTGGAAGCGGGATAAGCCTCCATGTAGAGGTCATCTGGGAGTGGCAGTCCTGTTCCCACCCTACTGATGACATACGAGAAGAGGCAAGATCTGGAGCACTAAGGACAGGGCCTCCTATAGGGGTTGAAGCAGTACTGCCATATTGGGCCACATTGGGTCGGCGGGGAGGTTGGGTTCAGATTGGAAGCAGGATGAGCCCTCCTGTAGATGAGGTCAAGTAGACTTTATTGGACCCCATCATTTCTTTTAGCGGTCCTCGAGTCTTGCCTGTGTTGTCGCTGCAGCTGACTTTCACCATTTTTGCCTTACCATGTCTTGGTGTGCACCATGACTCTGTGTGGAGAGGGCCCTCATGGCAGGGCTTCCTCATCCCAGAGCTGTCCCCCTGATGACTGGTGGGGGAATGATGATGAAGCAGCAGGAGAGGTGGAGGAAGCAGAAATCCACAGAATGAATGGAGCAGAAGCATGGAGATTCTTGCACAGCTTCC
Source organism: Lithobates septentrionalis (assembly GCA_037952835.1). NCBI lineage: Eukaryota > Metazoa > Chordata > Amphibia > Anura > Ranidae > Lithobates > Lithobates septentrionalis. Next base: position 39,639 of record JBBDGP010005274.1, read on the forward strand.
CCTCCAGCTAGATACACATTCTAGGAGAGGATATCCTGATAACTGTAGTGTCATCTAAAGGGGGGTGCTTGAGATGTGAGTCTGAAGCGGTATCCATTGACGATGGATCTGACTGCTGATTAAGCCCAAATACTTCAACTTTTCCCTGTGGCCCTATGAGAGGCGTGGGGACCCCATAGGATGTAATTGTTGTAGCTGTTTTGGAATGACTCTGTTATTCTGCCCTTTTTTACACATAAATCACAGCTGAGTAATGTTTTAATGGTGGAATGTCTGTAGAACTAATTCCTGTGTTCTCCTCTCCAGGATTCGTACACAATGCCCCTGACGTCCATTCAGTGCTGGCACGTGCACTGCGAGGAATGCTGGCTGCGCACTTTGGTAAGGCTCGGGGCCATTTCACAGCCATTCTGGGTGGAGGTAGATGGAGGGGGGGAGCTCTAATTACGGAACAGAAAATCTGTTTACAGTTTTATAAGCGCAGCCGTTCTCCTGCGGGCGGATTACTTCAGCTTCTCTTACATTGTTGGGTTCTCAGCACTGCGGCCTCACATCATTAGCTCGACTCTTTCATGTCGTCCCAGGATCAGGGCCCGGCCTAGACGCCTCTAATTGGTGCAGTTAGTCCCGTCTCTGGAGAGTTTTCAACTTCAGCAGGGTCTGTAGGATGGGTGGGCAAACCTGTGAATCCCTCAGCTTGTGAAGAACTACAAATCCCAGCATTCACTGCCACTGAGAAGGAGGTTCCTGTGACAGCTCCTGGCTGCAAATGCTGCACACTGGTTCTAGGCCCCCAAGTAGGGAAGTTAGGGAATCGCCATGGCAGCCAGGCTAGTAGGATTTAAAAAAATGTAGCACCCATTGTAGATTTCTTTTGAAGGTCATCTGTAGGCAAAAATTATCCCACCTCTGAATGCATGCAGCACTTTTTTGGAGGGTTTTTTTGTCCTTTTTTAAAAAATTTTTAACTTCTGAAAAAGATATACTCGCCTAAGTCCAACAGGCTGGGCCCATCATGGAAAATGGCCTACCTCAGGCAGTGACGTGGATACCTGAAAAAGGACCCCACCTCTTGTAAACAAGAGGAGAGCAGGTGTTCTATCAGAAAATGCAACCTTTAGTGACTTCCGGCATGGCCATCTTGGTGCACCCCGCACTCGTCCGCAGTAAGCCTACAGTCTGAAGTCGCCAAGCGGACATCTTTTTGCACCCACCGGAGCCTTGCATTACACATATATTTTTACCAGTAATCTGAGCTTATATAGTGAAATGCAGTATTTAGAAATCCGTCAAACTGTTTTGATGAATTTTAAAAGCAAGAGTGTTCTGTCAGATTAGCAAACCTGTGAGATCAGCAGGCTTGCCGCTGCTTTTAAAATTCCACTTCAAAACAGTGTCACGGACTTCCAAATCTATATAAACTGATTTTACTGGTAAAAATAAGTGTGAAATGCAAAGCTTCAGTGGGTATAAAAAGATGTCCGCTTGCCGCCTTCTGACTAGGGTTACTGCAGACGTGTATGGGTGTACCAAGATGGCCGTGCCGGAATGTCACTTCCGTTACATTTTCTGATGGGTAGCGGCTTTTTGACAGGACACAGGCACTGGATTGTTTAGGAAGTTTAGATGACAGGTTGGCCTCACAGGATGTAGGAATGAGTGACATACTGCCGGCGCTGGACGGAGGTGTCTGGAGACAATAGCACTGGCGACTGAAGGGGGAAGCAAAATTTTGGGGGGGGGGGGGGGTGGCAAGCCGGCCATAGATTGACTCTTGGTCAGTTGAGCAGGGACTGGCCAATATTCAAACCATCTATGGGCAGGCTGAATGCATCCAAGTCATTTCATCAGTCGGATTTTCAGCATGTGAGTATTAGCAGCGGCTAGCGATAATCGCTGTTCACCTGGCAGGGACAACTCCACACTGGGAGAACATAAGGGCTCCTTGGGAGTGACTCTCCCCTCTCCACTGACTGTGTTGATGGGGGAATTGAGAGATTTTCTTTCCTTGCAACCCATAATTGCAGGAAAGAAGATTGCATCTATGACCTGCCTTACACTTTTTAGTAGACAATATATGTTTTGTTACGTTATGCCACATAAAGAGAACTAGTCACCGTTGGCAAAGATCCGGACACCTTTCCCATAGTGGGAAATATCCACACAACGTGCGTTCATGTGAGTGATTTGTAGTCGCCACCAAGGCTGTATGTGACCACGCTGGAGCACAATTAGAAGAGTTGTCACCCAATAACAGGAAATGCCTGGACAAGGATCTCCATAGAGGGATTACCAGAGATGATTTTACAGAGAGCTGTAGACTGAATACAAGTTTTGAAGTGGGGGGGGGGGGGGGGGGTGTGTGTACAGCTGATGATGTTTGCAGGTTATTCGTCTGCATTTAGCGATCAGTGTGTTCAGCTTTGCCCGGACCAGTGGGTATGCTGGGATTTGTAGTTCCTCATGCAGATCTCCTCCAGTATGTTCAGCTTTGTCCTGGCTGGTGGGGTGTGCTGGGGTTTGTAGTTCCTCATACAGCCCTCCTCCAGTGTGCCTTTGTCCTGGCTAGTGGGGTATGCTGGGATTTGTAGTTCCTCATACAGCCCTCCTCCAGTGTGTCCGCCTTTGTCCTGGCTAGTGGGGTGTGCTGGGATTTGTAGTTCCTCATCCAGCCCTCATCCAGTGTGTTCGCCTCTGTCCCAGTTACTGTGGTGTGCTGGGATTTGTAGTTCCTCATACAGCCCTCCTCCTAGTGTATCCGCCTTTGTCCTGGTTACAGTGGTGTGCTGGGATTTGTAGTTCCTCATACAGTCCTCCAGTGTGTCCGCCTTTGTCCTGGCTAGTGGGGTATGCTGGGATTTGTAGTTCCTCATACAGCCCTCCTCCAGTGTGTCCGCCTTTGTCCTGGCTAGTGGGGTATGTTGGTATTTGTGGTTCCTCACGCAGCCCTCCAGTCAGCAATACTCTCTCCTTTACACAATGCCTCATCGGCAGTTCTGGCAGACGATTCAGCGTTTGCACCAGCGTTACATCTGGCTGTATTGTGGCGCGGAGAGCGCGCGTTCCCAGCCGGCAGATTAGAAACATATACACACATTAAGGATCTTGGCACTTGTGCTGGGAAACAATTAATAAGCATCCTCTCATGTGTTCCAGGAGCCCCCCGCCCCTCAGCCCTCAATTTATTAAACCAGTCCTCGCTGCCTGAAATAGCCGGCTACTAATGTAACCATTAAAATGTAGCCCGAAGATGCCAATAAAAGCCTTGGAACGCCTCGCTGCTTTTGTGTCTTGATCAAAGTCGATGTGTGTAATCTCGTTAAGTCTGCCCTTTACCTCTGCCAACAACCCCCCCCCGCCACCCTCTCTCCGGCCCCCCATCTTTCTGGACCTTTAAATATTACCCACCTTTCTGTATTCCTCCCCTTCCTGACCCATGTGCCTCTGTCAGGTCCTCATCGATTAAATTAACAATAAAGCTTACCTGTCCAATGAACGACGAAGCTGGGGGGGGTACATCGATTATACCGACAAATTCTGTAATCTAGAACAGTCTCATCTGTGAGCGCTCAGATCTCCTACAACATACTTCTTTTATTTGTATTATTTTTTTACTTTGTAATAAGCAATTTGGGGTTTAATAGGCTTGAAGGGGAGGCGTGGAGCAGCTTGCAGGAGGAAACCATTTTATATGCAAGAGGATGAAAGACGCCAATATCTCGCCCATCTTATAAAACTAGTTTAGCAGGGCAGGTGCGCTATTATGGGGTAACGATAGAGCTCGGCGACGGAGCTGGCGTCATCCAAACGGGGGGGAGGGGGGGCAGGTGGTGGGAGAGGCTGAATTAAAAGGCCGGGGGTTCTGCTGGAACAGGTGGGAATTCGAGGGATCTTCAAAGGTGGGCTTTTTTTCTTTATTTGGAAGTGGTTCTAGGAGGGCAGATTGCGAACTGTTAAAGTTTATGTGAAGGCGTGAAATAGAAAGCACAAAAACGTTGCAACGTTCCAACATTATCCAATTGCCGCCCGCCCACAGTGCATTTACTGCGGGCAGCACGGGCAGGCTGGATCACGTACATGTATGCCATCCAGCCCACGGTGGACACAGCAGATTGCAGCGCCCGGTACCCGGCCCAGGGATCATGTGATCACTATATGGTCACTATGCCAACAAAGCTTATGTTATGATTGAATGCGATTCATAACATCTGTATTTCCTATAGAGTGATGCTGAGATTATCCCACAGCTATTACATGATACCTGGGCCAAAAATGTTAAAAAAAAAAAAAAAATGAATAAAAAATTATTTACTTTTTTTTTTTTTTTGTAAACCTACTGTTAGTGTCCCTGATCACCAGTACACCATATTGTGACTCTATACTGCACTGGTGACAGTATGTAAAACAAAAAAAAATTATTTAATTTCTTCATCTTCAAAAAAAATTGTGACAAAAAAAATGACAACTTCAAAACACTCGCCATGCCACTTACTAAAAACCTTGGACCGTCTACTTTGGGGGGGTATTTGTACTGATCCTGGTGTTTTTGGGGCCTCAAATGAGATTGGCCGTCAGCACATTTACAACGCTTCACTTTTTCCACATTTTGTTGTTACAGCCTTATTCCAAAATGGATTAAATTCATTATTTTCCTCAAAATTCTACAAACAATCCCCCATAATGACAATGTGAAAGAAGTTTGTTTGAAATCTTTGCAAATATATTAAGAATAAAAAAGGAAAAAATCCCATGCACATAAGTATCACGGGCTCCTCCCATGCGCATAAGTATCACGGGCTCCTCCCATGCGCATAAGTATCACGGGCTCCTCCCATGCGCATAAGTATCACGGGCTCCTCCCATGCGCATAAGTATCACGGGCTCCTCCCATGCGCATAAGTATCACGGGCTCCTCCCATGCGCATAAGTATCACGGGCTCCTCCCATGCGCATAAGTATCACGGGCTCCTCCCATGCGCATAAGTATCACGGGCTCCTCCCATGCGCATAAGTATCACGGGCTCCTCCCATGCGCATAAGTATCACGGGCTCCTCCCATGCGCATAAGTATCACGGGCTCCTCCCATGCGCATAAGTATCACGGGCTCCTCCCATGCGCATAAGTATCACGGGCTCCTCCCATGCGCATAAGTATCACGGGCTCCTCCCATGCGCATAAGTATCACGGGCTCCTCCCATGCGCATAAGTATCACGGGCTCCTCCCATGCGCATAAGTATCACGGGCTCCTCCCATGCGCATAAGTATCACGGGCTCCTCCCATGCGCATAAGTATCACGGGCTCCTCCCATGCGCATAAGTATCACGGGCTCCTCCCATGCGCATAAGTATCACGGGCTCCTCCCATGCGCATAAGTATCACGGGCTCCTCCCATGCGCATAAGTATCACGGGCTCCTCCCATGCGCATAAGTATCACGGGCTCCTCCCATGCGCATAAGTATCACGGGCTCCTCCCATGCGCATAAGTATCACGGGCTCCTCCCATGCGCATAAGTATCACGGGCTCCTCCCATGCGCATAAGTATCACGGGCTCCTCCCATGCGCATAAGTATCACGGGCTCCTCCCATGCGCATAAGTATCACGGGCTCCTCCCATGCGCATAAGTATCACGGGCTCCTCCCATGCGCATAAGTATCACGGGCTCCTCCCATGCGCATAAGTATCACGGGCTCCTCCCATGCGCATAAGTATCACGGGCTCCTCCCATGCGCATAAGTATCACGGGCTCCTCCCATGCGCATAAGTATCACGGGCTCCTCCCATGCGCATAAGTATCACGGGCTCCTCCCATGCACATAAGTATCACAGCCTTTGCCATGACACTCAGAATTGAGCTCAGCTCCATCCTGTTTCCACTGATTATACTTGAGATGTTTCTACAACTTGATTGGAGTCCACCTGTGGTAAATTCAGTTGATTGGACATGATTTGGAAAGGCACACACCTGTCTATAGAAGGTCCCACAGGTAACAGTGCATGTCAGAGCACAAACCAAGCCATGAATTCCAAGGAATTGTCTGTAGACAGGATTGTATGGAGGCACAGATTGGGGGAAGGGTACAGAAAAATTTCTGCAGCATCGAATGTCCCAATGAGCACAGTGGCCTCCATCATCCGTAGATGGAAGAAGTTTGGAACGACCAGGTCTCTTCCTAGAGCATGCCGCCCGGCCAAACTGAGCAATCGGGGGAGAAGGGCCTCAGTTAGGGAGGTGAGCAAGAACCCGATGGTCACTCTGACAGAGCTCCAGCGGTTTTCTGTGGAGTAAGGAGAACCTTCCAGAAGAACAACCATCTCTACAGCACTCCACCAATCAGACCTGTATAGTAGAGTGGCCAGACGGAAGCCACTCCTCAGTAAAAGGCACATGACAGCCTACCTGGAGTTTGCAAAAAGGCACCCGAAGGACTCTCAGACCACGAGAAACAAAATTCTCTGGTCTTATGATACAAAGATTAAACTCTTTGGCCTGAATGGGAAGCGTCATTTCTGGAGGAAACCAGGCACTGCTCATCTCCTGGGCAATACCATCCCTACTGTGAAGCATGGTGGTGGCAGCATCATGCTGTGGGGATGTTTATCAGTGGCAGGAACTGGGAGACTAGTCAGGATGGAGGGGAAGATGAATGCAGCAATGTACAAAGACATCCTTGATGAAAACCTTCTCCAGAGTGCTCTGGACCTCAGACTGGGGTGAAGGTTAATCTTCCAACAGGACAACGACCCTAAGCACACAGCCAAGATAACAAAGGAGTGGCTACGGGACAACTCTGAATGTCCTTGAGAGGCCCAGACTTGAACCCGATTTGAACATCTTTGGAGAGATCTGAAAATGGCTGATGCATCGACGCTCCCCATCCAACCTGATGGAGCTTGAGAGGTCCTACAAAGAAGAATGGGAGAAACTGACCAAAAATAGGTGTCAAGCTTATAGCATCATACTCAACAAGACTTGAGGCTGTAATTGGTGCCAAAGGAGCTTCACCAAAGTATTGAGCAAAGGCTGTGATACCTATGTACATGGGAGGAGTCTGTGATACTTATGTACATGGGAGGAGCCTGTGATACTTATGTACATGGGAGGAGTCTGTGATACTTATGTACATGGGAGGAGCCTGTGATACTTATGTACATGGGAGGAGCCTGTGATACTTATGTACACGGGAGGAGCCTGTGATACTTATGTACACGGGAGGAGCCTATGATACTTATGTACATGGGAGGAGTCTGTGATACTTATGTACATGGGAGGAGTCTGTGATAGTTATGTACATGGGAGGAGTCTGTGATAGTTATGTACATGGGAGGAGTCTGTGATACTTATGTACATGGGAGGAGCCCGTGATACTTATGTACATGGGAGGAGCCCGTGATACTTATGTACATGGGGAGGAGCCTGTGATACTTATGTACATGGGAGGAGCCTGTGATACTTATGTACATGGGATTTTTGTTTATTTTTTTTATATAAATTTGCAAAGATTTCAAACAAACTTCTTTCATGTTGTCATTATGGGGAATTGTTTGTAGAATTTTGAAGAAAATTATGATTTAAATCCAATTTGGAATAAGGCTGTAACGTAACATAAAATGTGGAAAAAGTGAAGCGCTGTGAATACTTTCCGGATGCACTGTATATCCCGTAGTTTTTGGACGCTATAACTTTCCTACAGACTAAATAAATACACTGATTTGCGGTGTTGTCACTGAAGAAATGTAGCGGAATACAGTTTGGCCTAAATTTATGAAGAAAGATTATTTGTATACATTTTTTCGACACTTTCTGTCTTTTTTTGTTTATTTAGCAGAAAACAATCCCAGTGCTGATTAAATACAACCAAAAGAAAGTTCTGTTTATGTGAACAAAATGATAAAAATTTCCTATGGGTACAGTATCGCATGACTGTGCAGTTGTCATTCAAAGTGAGACCACGCTCAGAGCTAGAAATTGGCCTGGGCAGGAAGGGGGTAAATATGCCCGGTGTTGAAGGGGTTAAACATACGGTCACCAGTCGGTCTCCCTGATCACTGCCGCATGCCAGTCATGCAGGGGGTGTGGTTTTTATTCACTAGACCCAGCTGCTGCTATGGCCGTCAATCAAACTGGGCAGGGGGGGCGTGTCAGGCAAGCTGGCTACAGGCACACCGTGAGTGGGCACAGTGTCCTGTAAGAGCATTAGGAGCTAAGCTGAAGCAAAGTGACCGTGCCAACAGGGATCTGCTTACATGCCTAGTGTGGTCAGAAAGCTAAAGAAGGAGAAGATGAAGGGGGGATCACCGGGTATTTGCTGCCACTTATGACCGATAAATATGTATGAGAGTTTTTTTTAGGGACAGAGGGATAACAGAATTTCACTATTGTGCTTTTTTTCTCCCCCCCACCCCCTCTTGCCTATTATGCAGGGTTGTTCTCGCTCCACAAATTCACCTGCCCAGCGAATTCAGCATTGTCCTGCTGTGATCCGCTTCCACAGCCCAAGTCCGACACCGCCATCTTCTTCTCTGACATCATCGAGAGCCGGCGGTCTCTTCCACATTCAGCAACCGGTCCTGATGACACGCCTTCAGGTCCGCCCATTGTGTCCCTGCTCCAGTGACATTTACATACAGGAGCCTTGGGGGGGGGGGGGGGGGGGCACGCCTAAGTAGGAATAGCGATTGGGGGGGGGGGGGGTGGTGTTTGGTCAGACACAAAAATAAATGATATTGTGGCTAGAGGTGTAGGGAGCTAAAGTAGATCTGGGGAGTGAAGGGGCATTTTAACCTCTTGACCTCTGGAAGCTTTTACCCCCTTTATGACCAGGCCTTTTTTTGCTATTTAGCACTTCGCTACTTTAACTGACAATTGTGCGGTCATGCAACGCTGTACCCAAATAAGATCTATATAATTATCACTACCAAGTTAATTTTTTATTTTTTGCTATAAAAACAAAAAAAAGACGGAACATGTAAGAAAAAAAAAATTCTGCTTTCTGTTCTAAAACATTATCCAATAAAATCACATTTCTTTATTCATTTAGGATAAAACATATTCAGCTACATTTCTTTGGTGAAAAAATAACCCAAATCGGTGTGTATTATTTAGTCTGTAGGAAGTTATAGAGTCCACAAACTATGGTGTGTGTATATATGTAAAAATCAATCAGTTCTGATGTATTGACGGACAATTTCGTTTCTTGAGGCCCCAAAATGTCAGGACTGTACCAATACCCCCCAAATCACCCCTTTTTGGAAAGTACAACAGTCCAAGGTATTTAGTAGGAGGCCATGGTGTGTTTTTTGTTTTTATTATTTATTTTATATATATATTTTTTTTTTCTTTTAATTTTTGTCACCTTTTTTTGTGTAAAACTAAGAAATTTAACGTTTGGGATTTTTTTTTTTTTTTGCACAAATTTTTTTTTCTTACGTACTGTCACCAGTGCAGTATGACATCATCATATGACTGGTGTGGCGGTGATCAGGGATGCTGACTGGTAACAGTATGTTTTAGGAAAAGAAAACATTTTCCATTTTTTTAGCCCCCCCCCTTGCTATTTTTTTTATTTACTTTTTTTTTTTCTTACATCCTGTCATCAGTATAGTTAGTGACACTGTTCTACTCTTGGGGGGGGGGGGGGGTGGGGGGGGGGGGCTGATGAGTGGGTTTTTCTTTTTGTTTTGTTTTTTATTGCTGTTACAGTGATGATGTAACAGCAATGTTTTGAACTGTTATGATTGGGTTTCATTCATAGGAGCTGTGATTACCATTGTGAAGCTCTGATTAGCCCACAGCTATCGCAGGGTACAGGGCACTGTGATTGGCCCACAGCTATCACATGGTACCTGAGCCATTCATAACAGTTGTGTTCACATTGTGATTGGGTGGCTGGGCATCACGTGATCACAATGTGACCACCGCGATCACGCAAAGGGGCCCTGTACCAGGGGCTGCAATCCGTTATGTCACAGCGGTCACCCATGTGCCGGGTGGCGTTCAGGTACGTCTCCTGGTCTGTAGCTGCCAGCCGCTCGCAGTACTCAAGTGGTTAATGGCTAAAAGTGTGACCCATGCACCGGGATGTATTTGACTTGTAGGAGACGATTTGTAAGAAGAATTCTACACTGTAGGCATTGAATGCAGGACCCTAGTGTTGTGGGACCCTAGTGTTGTGGGACCCTAGTGTTGTGGGACCCTAGTGTTGTGGGACCCTAGTGTTGTGGGACCCTAGTGTTGTGGGACCCTAGTGTTGTGGGACCCTAGTGTTGTGGGACCCTAGTGTTGTGGGACCCCAGTGCTGTAGGACCCCAGTGCTGACCATTGTACGATAGAAGTGCCTTTTGTCTAACTGGTGTCTTTTCTTGTCCATGTTTCAGGGAGCGAAGAAGCTGTGTCCGCAGTGTAACACCATCACATCACCTGGGGACTTGAGACGCGTCTACTTGTGAAAGCCGTGTGAAGAGGGACTGACACCGCTCCGGCCTCCCCCCACACACCGCTAGTCCCCACCTTACCCCCCCCCCCCCAACCCCCCACCTTGTTTGTCCTCACACCTTCTCCTTTCCGGAGGCTGAGGCCCAAAATGTGACAGAGGGACATTCGGAAGCTCAAAGACACTTTAATAGACTTTATTATGGAGTAAATAAATTATAAGAGGAAGAAAACGGACATTTCCCGACAGACTGAACTCTTGTGGCTTCCACGTCCTCACTTCCTTCCATTAGCACTAACGGGGGAGAAACCGCTGACCCGAACCCCCGCCCACCGCGCCGCTCTCCACCTTTTCCTCTTCTCCCTGTTCCTGCTGCTGATTTTAACCCCCTTTAACAGCCAATTTATAGGCGGAGCCGAGGACTCGCTATCCAGACAGTTTTTTGTTTACACCTCCTCCTTCCCCCCACGAGCTCGCCTCCCCCCCCACGGATTCCACCCCCCCTTTCTGTCCTGCGTGTGACCGCAGACTCGCCGGAAGCAGCGATGGGACCTTGTACAGACCCCTCCCCCTTGATTGTCCGCATTCTTTTTATGAACTTCATGTTTTTGTTTTTTTTTTTCCCCATTTTGTGCCGTTTTGTGATATATTTTTTTAACTGTAAATTAAGCAGGGAAAAGAAGAAAAAGGAGAAATGCGAAGCACATGTAATATAAGTTATATGTTTACAATGTTGTGTATAAATGAATAGCCTCAAAAATGTTAATGAATAGCTTCATTTTATGGGTGGGGGAGTGTTTTTTTATTTATTTTTTATTTTGTTTTTTATTCTGTTTTTTGTTTTTTTTCTCTTTTTTATTTTTTTGTTTTTTTTTTATTTTGTTTTTCCAGGGAAGGTTCTAAAGTTGAATGTAATTTATTTTTGGGATTTTTGTTACTTTTTTGGGGGATGGGTTGGGGGGAGGGGGCATATACCTTGTAATGGTGGAATTCTTCCACTACTAACTGCTGTTTACTGCAAAGGTCCACACAGGAAGTACCAAAGGAGGTGCATGTGGCCCTCAGACTGCTGGTTGGGCACCAGAAGGGTATGGAAGAATAAATGTCCTTCTCTACGAGCGGCACATGTGTGATATCTCTGCCCAGGATTAACCCCTCGTATGCCGGACAGGGCTCGCCCTCCCGGTGAACAGCTGTGCCGCACTCTCAGCCCAGATCATGGCTGCAGGCTCTGGAAGTGTTCGGAGTTGGCCGCCCGTTTCCAACAATTACTGTAATATTTTCCTGCTGCTGCCAGCTCCAGTTTCCAAAAAAAAAATGTTTTTTATTGTTTGTGGTGCTTTTGGTGTGTGGAAGAGATCCAGGGTCGGAGAT